>RJWM01041309.1:0-14981 GCA_004363535.1 Dasyprocta punctata | reverse complement strand
CCCTGTGACCCCCAAATCTCTTCCACTGTGCCCACATAGTGGCAAATGGAGTGAAAGACTGCTCTGGATTCTTAATGTCCACTGAGGGAAAACCTAAACAAACCCTCCAGCTTTCTGTCCTTTTGGTTGACTTCAAATGGTCACAAGTTTCAGTCCAGCCTGAGCACTCAAGAAGACCTTGCCTCAAAATAAACAAGGGTGAAGATGTAGCTCAATGCAAAGGCCCTGGATTCAAACCCTAGTATATTTTGGGAAGCAGGGGACTCTACTAATCTTGGAGGTCACACAGTGGAGCAATATATTCTCAGTCTTCCACTAGCTTCACTGCAGGTGACACCTCTGACTAAAGCTGCCTAATAACTAAACCTGCAGCCTTCCACTCTCTGTGTCCAGGGAAAGACACCTTTCTGTATTGTAATGGTTAATGGTCAGGTTAGCTATTCCCAGGAAAAGAAGCTAAAAAGATAGATGTCCTAAAACTTACTAATCAATAACTTTTCTCTAGATTTACAGAACATCTGATGGTCTCCAGTTAACATCAAAGGATGTGCTAATCTTGCTCTTTTGAAGGTAATATAATGTTTAACTTGCAGCGAAATAACCTGTTTATCTAAGGTAACTATTGGGACTGATCTCGACGATATTCTAACAGAAAAAAATACAAGTCCCAGGTGACGAAGACCCTGCTCCCCCAGCTCCATCAACATACTTTGTGCTCCTGGCAACCCAAGATAGCCTCTATTGGCAATAACCTCTACCATTTTGGCTGCTGGCTTTCCAAATATATATCTTTTCTTTCCTTGACCCAACAAGATGAAGTGTTGGCCCTCCAGTCACTGGCCTTTTCAGGTAGCAAGCAGAGCCAAAATTACAGTAAGATTTAACATTGTCTGCGATTTTAGACTTATTTGGAACCAGTTACCCCTTTCCTCTTGCCTCATTCTTTTTGATACGGGAAGGTCTAGTTCATGCCTGTCCTGTCATTATATTTTGAAAACATGCGACTTGTTTTGATTTCACAGGTTCATAGCCAGGGGATAGGGGGCTACCTCAGGATGAACCGTGCTTTCAGCTCACTCCTATCTGATTTAGATGAGACTGTGGACATCAGGCTTTTGAGCTGATGCTGGAACATCCCTTACAAGTTACTCAGATGGAATACATGCATTTTACATGGAAAAAGGACATATATTTGGGGAAAATGCTATGGTGTTAATATGTTCCCCAAAGGTAATGTGTTGGAAACAATTCTCAATATAACAGTACTCAGGGAGTAGGGCTTTAAAAAGCACCTCCCATTCTTACCCTTTCTTCAGCAATGCAGAAAAAGCAGCAATAGTGAGTCTGATTCTCCAAAAGGAGGATGAATCTCAGTGGCAGCTCTGGCTACTACTTCTTATATATCAACTCTGCTTCCACTACTAACCTCCAGAATTTAAGGTTTTGCTGTGTTTTTTGTGGCAGTACTAGAAAATTAAACCCAGAACTTCACTCATAAGTACTCTACCACTGAGCTACACCACTGACACAAAGGGTCCTATTTTTATCAAAGGTTATACAGGTCTGGTGTGGTGGTACATGCCTGTAAACCCACCACTTAGGGAGGCTGAGGCAGGAATACTGCTGGGAGTTTGAGGCTACCCTGGGCTACAGAAGTGAGTTCAAGGCCAGCCTGCTCTATATATCAGACCCTGTCTCAACTGCATACATACATACATACATGCATACATAAGGTTACAGAAGATTCCTCAGAATTTCCTTCCTCCACTTTGACATCTGGAGCTGACTTACATCATCCTGTAGTTTATTTAATCAGCAAACATGGGGAATCCCACTGTAGCTTCATGGGCAACAAGGAATACTTTTTAAGTTCCTCTAAAACATTCAAGCCATACTCTGCTTAGAAACCGCTATCTTTCTTCTTTAATAATGAAAAACACCACCTTTCACTCAACACCAATTCCAAGATGAACTTTCTACTGAAAGTACTAAAAAGCATCATTATTATTTTCCAAATTAAGAAAGTATATTCCTGAATTATCTTTATCAAGACACCTCATGCACCTATCTGCTCTCCTAAACAGATGTATGCATAGACAGATTGATTCAGATGCTTTGTCTACAGCAGAACATGAGCTTCAGAGCTCTAACTCAGACTGGCACCTGTCATCTCAGATGACACACAATGGCATTTATTTTCAGGAACTGTCAAAATGCCTGAGTGACATTCACCAGCAGTAAAACCTGGAGGTTCCCACCAAAGCCCATATACTCTCTCCATCACAACAAGGATGGCTCACCGTTCCATTTCTACCCAGTGCTTGGAGCCAAGTATGACAATGACTTACAGCCTTACCTAAGACATCCAGCTTTTGTGTGTGAACCAGTCCCAAGACCTGCACTTGGCCAGATGCGCTCTTTCTGCAAATGCTGGCTCTTTCGGAGCAATCAAGGGGCCCTTTGTATACTCTCTGACACAGATTTATGAAGTACCTGCAGAAAAACACAGAGGGAGTGGGGAGGAATGTAAGTCTCGTCCCCAGCCTGACACATATAGGACAGCCAAGTGTTCACTCTGTGGCCAAATGCAGCCCTGGAGCAGCTTTGCAGGAGAGAAAGCCACAGAGCAGGTCAGCACTGATGAAGGGAGCCAACTATGCAGGAACACTGGCAGAACTCCCACCCCACACAGGCCCTATGCAATGTGGGTCAGGGAAAAGACTGTGGAGTAGGGAGAAGCAGCTCACATGCTGGCAAGTGGCTTGTTGTATTTAAGACCACTTAAGTCCTCCTCTTCATATGTCTACTGTGTAGAGGCCCTGGGAAGCTGAGGGTACCTGACAACGTGGTCATTGTGCACATGAACACTTAGGACAACCGAGTCAGCAAAAGCAACTAAAAGGTTTATAACAAGAATCTGAGACAGTCCTCATGCAGCCCACAAACCTAAGCAAGGCAGAAACCATTGCAATGCAAACCAAGTCTAGCCCAATCCAGCCAGGTCAGTTCCTCTGGGCTCTGAAGGCTCGGTCTCTGCTCATCAGAGCTCCTGACTTCGGAGTGACCCTGAGTAACAATTTGAGCTGGTTTTCAGGAGCACAATCACACTCAGAATCATCTCAAGCCCCACATGCATGTGGAATTCCCATCTTTGTCAACTAGAGCAAATGATTCATGCTGAGTCAAGTATTGCCAAAGAACCACAATTCCTGCCTGCCTCCTAGAGTGCAGCACAGCTGGCCGGCGGGCAGGGTACTCACGAGGCTCCTTCGTGCATGAAAAACCAAGATCCAGTGAGAGAGGACAGCAGCCGCAAGTCATAGGTTTTGTGGTTGTGGATGAATTTGCATTCCATCTTCTGTGGGGGGCAGACAACTTTTGTTCTCCACTCAAATGCCACTTCGCACCCACGAACTTCACTGAAGACCTCTGGTCTCCCGATAGCCTCATCTTCATCACACTTAAATGTGATGGCAGATGTCCGGTGGCTGTTGCCTAGAAACAGCAAGCATGGAGACAGTGAGACCCAGCCTGGGCCTAGCACCCACCTCATCTCTTTCCCACACTGTCACAGCTGGCACTCCTGTGTGTCAAGTACCTGGCCATTCCTCTCACACTGCTCTGTCTAGGGTTGATTTGTTCCACTCATGGAGGGTCTTACCCCTAAACAGAATCTGTTCCCTCAGGCCCCATGGCAGGAGCACAATTCCTCAGAGCAGTACTTAGCATTTCATTACATATTAATAATAACAACACAATTAAAACAATGGCAGTAAAATAACTATAACTACTTAAATGGGGACCAGGAGTAACATTCTCTTAAAATAAGCCTTAAAACTACAGTCCTTTGTAAATTTAACATCTCTGTTTCTGTATGTCCCATTTTGTTCCTGATCATTTATGAGAATGAGGATTTTTCCATGTATTTGTCCTGTCTCACTCTCCCTGGGAACCTGCAACATATTAGGAGGAGCTTCTCATGAGAGCACACTCTAAGCACAGCAGGATCAACCTAAGTCTGGCTGACCATGAAAGCTCCAGCCGCTCCCATATTCCTCACCCCCATGCCCGCCTCATGTAGAAAGTCAATGGGTGAGTCCTTGCTTTTCCTGAATTCTTCCATAGCCATCCCAAAGACTACAACAGGCAGTACTTCTGCAGAGGTAAAAACCTGAACCACCAGAGCTGAAAATTGCTATGTACCTAGTGACCACTCAGAGCCACATCTCGACACGACTCTCAGTCTACACATACATCGGCCTGATGATCTCAGGGGACGAGTTATGCAGCAGCATCACTGCCTTAGTAACTCAATGACCCAAATGGTCTCAGTATGAACAGAGCCTTGAGAGGCTCAAGGGCTGCACCAGGCCACAGGGCTCCCCACTCACTCTGCTTGCAGAACCCCCACTCATGGTCTCTGTCGTAGTTCGCAGTCTTGCTACACCAAAGCTTCGTCCTTCCTTCCAGGACACAATCATCGTAGCTCTTCCCATTGAATATGAAGGGGAAGACACAGGGGTCACCTGCTTCTGTTTCTGCAATGTGAGAAGAATACCTGGATGATCCAGATTCAGTAATTACATCAGCTATGCCTCACTAGGACACTCAACAAGGGGCTTCTAAGGAAGCTGTCCACTCTAGACTACACGTGTGACAACCAGGATACACCTGCCAAGACTCAGCAGAGCACCTGAGAAGACAAAGTGTTCAAAGCATGAGTGTTCAAGCTCAGGAGAGAAAGGACAGAATTAGTCACCTGCAGCCCTCACAGGATTTGAAACTGCATTCCTAGGGGATTTCTTTCCTGCTGCTAAATCTAGGAATTAAACATGTAAGGTGCTACAAAGATTTACCTGGAGGGCAAATATCACCATTAACATAGCTCAGAATGACCGCTTCATCCTGGTGCCTATAATCCAGCTGCATCGACGCCAGTCGTCCAAAGGACACCCCTTTGCTCCCTGAGAGCAGACAGACGCCGCCGTCCTTGCAGCCTCCTTGGTCCAGGCCAGCTGCTGCGGTGCACACCCCCACACTGTATGTGTGTGAGTCTCGAGTCACCTGTACAGATACACTGTGGCTGTGAACAGAGCAGTGGTACCAGGCGTTCCAGACAAACACGGTGCTAGAGTCTGTCAGGGCAGAGGGCGCTCCTGCTTTCTTCCCAGGCCCAGGGCCATTTCCAGAGAGCAACCACCCTGCTGGATCTCTGGGTACCTCCCTCCAGCCACTAGAAAGTATTATAATTCTCTCTCCACCAGGCCAGCTGCCTGCCTTCCTCCTCTTGCTCTTGTCTCCTTCCTGCAGCCTGTGTTTCCTCACCCAGGCAATGGGGTACTGTGGTGCTGAGGAGATATTCCAATGACATATGCACTTGCTCTCTGCACCTGCTTTGCCCTTCCCTGGTGTGATCACATCTACAGCACACCTGCAGGAGGGCCTACTCCAGGGCAGAGGGCTCTGATCTGGCAGCCAGGTGTTGGCCCCTGAGCACAGAATTCAGAACTGTCCAGGGTCAAATGCTGGGGCTTGGGCACACATAGGGCAGGACTATCAGACTTAGAAGTCCAGGGGTTTGGTCATTAGTGACCCTGTTACCTCAGGGACATGGCCAACAGTCAGACACAGGCTGGGGCTGCAACACAACACTAAGACACACACCAGGAGCTTCTCCAACCAGGTGCATCTCCCAGTTCCCTCTTGCGATCATCTCTGTGGCTGACAGCTACCTGACTTACCTTAAAGCCAGGCTGGAAACCAAGAGGAATCTCCTGTGGACTGCTGCTGGCCACAGCAGATCTGATCCTGCCCTATGTGTGCCCAAGTTGCCCTGCCACTGTCTGTGAAGCACAGTCCCACTGCCTGCCCCACTGAGTCATTTGATCCTCACAAGCCCTAAGGACAGAAGCTCTGTTGTGACCCATGATACAATGTTCGTGGTACAGTATCAGAAACTTTCCTTTACACTGAACTTGATGCCTGACATGAAAACCACTCCCGCAGGCGCTGCTAGGATGACCACCCACCCTCAGACCATTCCAGATTGCAAGAGCAAATGTGCTGTCATCGAGTGCTACTCAGGTGCTGGAAAGGGGGTGCGTTACCTTGAAGGCACCCTTGGAAAGGCTGGTCAGGTTGAAGCTGTAGAGCAGCTGCTCATCTGTCAGAGCACAGCCCTCCATCTTCACCTCATCGGGACAGACAATTGGAGTCTGCCACTCAAACACAAAGTCGCACCCACTGGTCCTGATCAGCTTCGGAGTTCCCTGGGGTTACAAACAGCAATGGTCATAAAAACCAGAGGCACAAGCACAGCATAGCCACACACCACACTTCTAGCCTGCAAGTGCCAAAGACAAGCATGAAGGCTGCATGCTGCGCCCTGGATAATGAGGCTCTGACCACGGCCACAGAGACCTTCAGGGACCTTGTACCCCACAGCAAGTGCTCTCCAGAGGAAAAAACCTTGAATAAAACCAGTTCTCTTCATGGCAGCCGACTGACCCCTCTGTAACTTGCTAAGTACAGGCTGCCATCCTCTACTAAAAAGCACAGATGAGAGCAGCCAGATGTTCTGTGCTACAGGGTCATGGGGAAAAAATGGTCTTTAAATGTCACCAGACACATCTGTGAGAGTGACACCTGCAACAGCATAGGGCAGCAAGTGCTTCCTTCCATTCACAACCAGGGTCTCCACTACATCTAGATGCTGGGGACACTGATGAGGGAAGGCAAGATGTGACATGGCTAGATATTCCATAGGGCAAGTTTTCTTCCGTTTATTTATACCTCCCTCATTCAAGAGCAACAAGAATGCACGAGGGCGCCAATCAGGAATTCTGTATTTTTGATGTCGTTTTGTTCCTTGTGGTGCTGAGGATTGACCTCAGGGTTTTTGCACTGAGAGACATCCTCAGCCATGGGTTTTTTGTTTTCACTTTGTTTTGTTTTGTTTTGTTTTGTTTTGTTTTGTTTTGTTTGAGTAAGGTCTCACTACAAAGCCCAGGCTGTCCTTGAACTCACAGTGATCCTCCAGACTCAGTCTCCCAAGTGTTGGGATTCCAGGCATTCATCACCACAGCCGGTCCCCAGCCCATTTTTTAGTTTTTTATTTTGAGACAGGCTCTCACTAAGTAGCTAAGTTAGCCAAGCTGGGTTTAATCTTGTAATCCTCTTGTCTCTGCCTCCAAGAGCACTGGGATTCCATCTGTGGAGCTACAGGCAAGGACAGCCACACTGTCTGGTTGTGAGGTAACCCAGTGTCCTTCATGAGAAGGTGGAGGAGTGACAAAACCCAGAACACCATGTGCAAGGATGAAGTACTGCTGAGATCTTGAGCCTGCTGAAGGCCAGCTCCATGCTGCTTGCAGTGCATAAGACTCCTCTAAAGGCATGCTCTCAGGAAGACGCCAGGACTGCCTAGTCACAGTGTCATCATCTTTCCATAACACAGGACTGTGACAGGCCCAAAGGCACTGGGGTACTGTGGGCCTGTCTGTGGAGTGCTCTGAGACAATGGGCTGCCTTCCCCTTTCTCAGTGACTGCACAGTATTATCCTCTTGTCAAATAGTTGCCAAGTCACTTCCTGCCCCCCCGACACTTGTGTATCTAGTAGTCACAGTGACTTTTTCCTTTACAAAGTTGCTCCAGGCCAAGAAATCAGGGTCATCTTTAGTAAAATAAGACACTTAACAGGGCCATAACCTGTCACCTGAACTTTCTCCTGTAGGTCTGATGAGCCTCAGAACTTACATCTAGAACTGCAAGAGCAATTTGGGATATTATTCCTATGACATGACATATACACCCCCAGACCTTGTAATCAAGACACATTAATACTTCTGCAGCAAAGGTTGGGCATGGTGGTGTACGACTCTAATCCCAGCACTCAGAAAGCTGAGGAATGAGGATCACTGCAAGTTTGAGGTCAGCCAGTGCTACAAAGTGAGTTCAAGGCCAGCCTGAACTATGGAGTGAGACCCTGCGACAAAAAGACTCCCCCTAAAAAAATTCTACAGCAGAATGTATGAATAGTCATGTTAAGTGAGACAAACAGGAAACCCTAACTAGCCTCTGATGGGTATTCAGAGCCTCATGGAGAGCAGAAGCACAGACATAAGGCTGTGCACCATGCACCTACCAGGGATAGGACACCCATGGCCACTGTGAAGCAGGGCCCTCAACCCCGACTTTAGCTCCTGTTCACAGCATTTAGGAGGGTATCAGGAGAATACACAGGCAAGACCTATTTATCACAAACTGGTTCTCATTATAATGGAAGCAAGCTTTCTTCTAATGTGCAGAAAATAGAAGCTGGTACCTCCATATCAATAAAATATACTACTTTACAGTAGCTACACTGACTGTAGATATTGTTTGTTCTTTCCTAGCTTCTGAATTTAGGCTAGGTTGTGAATGATAGTAGCTACCCAAGTCTTGACTTCCCAATAAGAAGAAAATCAGTAATGTCATAGGAAAAAGAAAGAAAAAGCTATGACCCTTTTATACAGCAGTAGTACTGTACTTAACATCACTCAAGCCTCTCTGTGCTGTTAACTCAGGTTGAACTTACTCATTCCTCAATCACTGGCTGTGAATTTTCCAGATGCACCACGGAGGTACATATTATCCAAGGAAGGAGTTTGAAGAATGCTTTACGGCCATCCAGCCTGCAGTGTATAGCGTCTAAATTGCAACAGGGAGACCACTCACCATGCTGACACCTCTCTTGCAGTGGAACGTGATGATCGAGGTGTAGTTGAATTGCCCATCCGCTAAGCAAGGAGTACTGCTTTCAAGAGTCAGGTAAATTTCAGTTCCTCCTGGACTGAGCCTCGGAGGGCCTGTGATCCGGCCAATATCCTAAACAAAAAACAAAGCAAAGAGCATTTCAGGAAATTGTTCCCAAGGTTAGTGGGATAAAAGCTGGAACAGAATCATCAGCTCTGAAAACAAGTAGCATCTAAAAAAGTTGAACTCCAACTCACGTGGGACATTTAGAGACAGTGATTCTATAGAGGAATTTCACATTCAATTATCAGAGATTCTAAGCAATAGGACACTCTCTCCGCTCATATCCAGGATGCTACTAGGCCTCCTGACTTGAGACACAGGAATCAGACAATGCCCCACATCCATAGTAGCTCAATACTGATTTGTCTCCACCCTGTCCCACACTGCTCTAGGACTGCCAGGGTTCACAGTTTGGCAGTACCTGCTGGGTGTATCTTTGGAGAAGGGGACAGGCTCACTCACTACTTTTTACTGCTTACCCCAGTTGCTTCTGACACATAGTAGATGCTCAATATTTCTGAGTAAATGTGTGAAACAAAGGAGAATGGCCAGGAAAGACATATGCGATGTTTGTATGTGAATGAATGTACATGCGTGAGTGTGTGGGGGTGTGAGTGTACACAAATATATGCACACACACTGCTACTCCCCTGTGATTTTGTACACAGCTGCCACATTCTTCATTAATCCACAGCTTGCTCAGACCACATGCCTTAACACCTCCTCCATTCAGAAGTTTTAAAAATCCAAAGGAGGGTGGCCAAGCAGAATTCAGCAAACCAGACCTCTCAGAAAGACATGTAAAGACCCCTCATCTCTGCATCCAGATGTGACTAAAGTGTTTTCTATTAAGATATGGTTTAGCCAGACCCTCATTTCTCTGACAGCTATAGCTCTGTTAAATTCCTATTAAGCCCATTTTCCCTACCAATTCCCAGTACTTCTTTTCACCAAAGGTACATATAATGTCCATCTTTGAAAACAATACATACATGACCCACAATAGGGATCACCTGTTAAAATATATAAATAATACAGAAGCAAGTACACAAACAGATAACTTTGGAGATACATTTCAAATATTAAAATAGCCCAAGAACTTGGCAAAATATGAATAACTCATGGAGGCAATCTGTAAAGCTCCAAATGCATATGTTAAAAGTGTTAGTAGAAAAATCAAAACTTTCAAGGCACAGTATTTAGCTCTTAGCAAATCTGCTCTTGCTCTAAATTATAACTCATTACCAAAGAAAGTTCTTGTATTTCAGAGGAACACAGATGTGACAGTTAAGCTTGACTGTGTCAGTTTAATTAGCTAGGGATCCACCCACTGGACAGATGAGGCACACTTGTGTGTGTGTGTCATGGAGGTGTGACATTGGGTCTGTACCTGGTCCCTCACCCAATCCCTTCCTCTCTTGCCACTGTTCCCTGCTGTTTCCTGGAAGTCATTAACCAAGCAGCTTTGCTCCAATATCCTCCCCTACAATGATGTTCCTGCCAGCTGACCATGGACTAAATCCTCCTAAAATGTAAAGCAAGGAATTGAAAGGAGAGGAGGGGAACGGGGGAGTAGGGGGAGAGAAGCAATATATACCATGTACGAGTAACATTATCTCGTCATTATATGTAACTAAAATGTACCAATAAAATTTTAAAAATAGATTTTTTAAAAAAAGGAAGCCACATTAAACCTCTGTGCTTTAACTTAAGGGTGTCAGGTATTGTGTCCAGCAACAGGAAAGCTAATACATTAAGACAAACATTTAAAATTAAAAAGAAAGTAACGCCGATATTCTTTCTTACCACTTTATCTGAAAATTTCTCTTGATCAGGATCAACTCTGAGGCTGATGACATAAAAAATAATAATAATAATTCTGCATCTATATATATATGTGTTCATGTGTTCCTGACAGCTCAAAGACTCTCTGGCTACTACAATACACAAATCTTTATCTTCCCTTACTAGACCCAGAACATATGTAGTCCTAGTCCATTTCTCTATTCTGCATAACTCTCCACTGAACATAAGAAATGTAACAAAAGTCTAGCGGGAATTCTTTCTACCCTTCCTTAAACTTTCCACACTTACTATAGGAGGACCACTGACAGGGACTTTGCACACTGCAGCTCCAGCAGGACAGGGGACTCCATGCATGGGGTTGAGTGGCTGACAAATATTGATGTAGAAATCGGGGTTGGTGTCAGAGGTGTCCTCCTCACTTTCATCATAGGCTTCGTAACCACCAGTGCGGTGGATGAGAGGGGTCAAGTCAATAATAGAACTTCCATTCCTCACAGTACATTCCATCTGTTGAATACAAAAGATTACATTTGAGAGAAAAGATTACATTTTTTTTCTAGTGATTACTGGAATTATCATCCATAAGAATTTGTAATTTTTCAGTGCAAGGGATCAAATTTGAGGGTGATACACATGCTACACAAGTGCTCTACCACTGAACTGTATCCCTGTAAGAATTTAAAAGCTGAACCACCACCAAAGCACAAAGGAGAAAATAAGGTCTCAAAATGCTGCATTACCCAGTTTTGGTCACTTTTAATCACTCTGACTGTGATAGTCAGGAGTGCAAAACCTGACTGGGTACCCATAGGGTGGACAGCCCTCCGCCTCTGGACTCACCGCCTGCTCACAGGCCAGAGGTGTGTGCCAAGAGAAGAAGAGCGTGCATGTCTGCTTATCCAGGGAGATGAGCATGGGCCTGTTGGTGGGCCCAGTCTCCGGCCTGCACACAAAGCTGATGACACTCTTATATCTGAGGCCAGATTTGGAGGGACACAGGGATCCATCCTCGTACACCAACTGCAGGACCTGATCCCCATAGCTGAGCTTCTTGCTGGCCTTGCCCACGCTGATTCGGGTCTGTCCAAAGCAGGCTCCTGCACCACGAGAAGCCAAGGAAAACTGTTAGAAGATCACTTCCGGTTACCTGGTGAGAACTTTCTGCCAGGCCACAGCTAAAACGTGTCACTGTGAGTGTCAAATAATTTGGTTTTTGCTTCATTCAGTTACATATGTACTGCTTTATAATTTGGCCACGAGTCTCTCAACCACTGCAGATGATGGTGTCACTCCTGGTTCTCCTCACCTCTGCTGCTGGGATTCACCAGTCAGGCTGAGGACAACTCCAAGGACAGAAGAACCACAATACTTACCCACGCCCGGGGCACAGTTTTCGTTCTCCCCACAGATACTCATGTAGACGAGCCCATTCTCGCTATAAGCTGCTGTGAAGCCAGCTCTGCTACTTAGGGAACTCAGGTCAAACAGGTGTCCTGCAAGGTAGAAGGGGCAGGTGGCCTGTCACCAGTGTCAGGACTTCAATTCCCTGCCACCCCTTGAGTCCCTTCCTCCCTGACAGCGAGTACATGTCATGTGACTACCAGTCTCCAAATTTAAAACAGATGAAAGATGGTCCATTTGTCCCCTAAAGACCAAGGTTCACAGGGTCCACACCCCCTGGGCCTGTCCCACAGCAGCCACTGGGATTCTCATGGACCTGGGGACATCGCCCTAACTGCCAGCAGAGCCATCTGTGCCGTTCTGGGTACAGGGCAGAGGGAAAGTGATGCCTGCTGGCTTCCTACCAGGATGGCTGTGACAGGTAGACAGCTCTGGACAGTGTGCAGCTGGTGTGGTCAGGATGACACTTTCAGAGAGGGGGTGGCCTCTCCATTGTTGAAGGGGAATTAAGAGTGAGCACAAAAGGCCAGTCCAGAGAAAAGGCCGAATGTCCTCATATGCCACAGAATGCTTCGTGCAGGCACCTTGCTGCCACACTTCAGCTTGAGACCTTCACTGCTGGTGGGCGGATGAATGGCAGTTAAGCTGCTCAGCTGTGCTGGGGTCACTGACAGTGCCACCCCTCACCTGTGCTTGGGTTGGTGACCTGGCAGTCATCATGGACACTTTTCTGCACAGGACAGGCGGCAGCCGTGGGCCATGAGAAGGTGTACTCGCAGTCCTCCACAGCGCTGATGAAGAGTGGCCTGGAGTTCTGTACAACACAGGGGTTCACACATGGCCCGTGCTGCTAGGCGGGCCCACTCCCCCACTGCATGCCAGGGAAGCAGCTCCGCACACCCTACACACCCAGGAGCCCCGCTCGCTTGGCATCACTGTGAGATGAAGGCAGGCCTTTGAACCTTCTGCCCTCTCCACCAGGTGGGTCTCACATATCCAGGTCCAGAGACTAGTAGAGGGGACCAGGAAGGTAAAGAATAGCCCTAGAATGGCCCAGGAATTTAGCTCAGTGCTGCAAGCACCTGCCTGGCAAGCAGAAGGTCATGAGTTCGATCCCCAGTACCAGAAACAAAACAAAACAAAAAAAGAATAGCCCTAGAGGCAACAGGCAGGGGAGGCTCCAAGGGACTGGGTGGCCCAAATGAGTCCATAACTGATGCAACTGTGAACATGAACTGACACCTGTTACAGTCAAAACACAAAGACTCACAAAGAAAACCAGCTGTTAACTCTATGAACCCTTCCCCAGGTGCTGGCCCTAGCTCACTGCTTGACCCACATGCTTCCTGTACATCAGAAAACTGCATTGCTTATTCGGCAGCACCCTCCTTGGTGCAGCCCACGCTGCAGCCCTGCCCTCAAGCACCAGGGTTCAAAGAGTCCATGGTGCCCACTTTCCTCCTGGTTGCTCCTCGGCCTGTCACTCTGAGCCAGGCACCCCCCAGCTCAGGCACAGACGTGACCTACAGGCTGGAACCTGGCAGCAAGGAGCCTGGCCAGGCTCTGTCCCCTCCCAGCCTTGCTCAGAGGGGAGCTGGCTCCGTCTACCACTGCCCCTGCCACACCTGGGAGAGCTCTTTGCACATTTCCTGATAACACATACAGCGAAAGCCACCCCCTCACCCCGGAGCATGCAGGGCTCCCCTCCTCAGCCTCATCAACAGGGAGCTGCCTATGCAGTCAGTGCCTGCTGCACACACCAGGCAACAAAGGACAGAATCACACTTGGAAGGACAACCAGCCCCCATCTATTGTGCTACCATATGCCAGCAGGGACATCTGGCCCTTCCTACTTCTCTCCACACCTTAAAACCATCAGCACCACAGGCCTTCCCCAGGGTATAGTGAGCCTGAGAAATGACCCAGGTTTGCAGCTGGAAGTGGAAAAGCCATCTGTGATCCCACTGCCCAAACACAAGCTGCCTCCAGAGAGACACAGCATGTGGTCAAGCACCAGCTTCTCTAGGGTATTCTGGAGATCCAAGTCTGACTCTAAAGAGAACCAACTAATTTTAAGTCTGAAATTGTCAGGTTGATCACCAGAGAGCCAGACAGGATGCATGTTCCCTCAGTAGCAGGTTACGATCCCCAGCTCTCCTGCCCCAGCTGTGTCACCCTACACTCTCTGACGTGTTCCCCAAAGGATACAAGGACACGGGCCACGCTGGCCCTCAGATCTGCACTGTTCAGAAGCCCTGTCACTCACCACTTGGCTCTCACTGCAGATGAACCGGATGGTGGTGGACTTTCTCCGAATCTTGTCAGGACACAGGTCTCCATCCACATACGTCAAAACAGTCACTCCGTCAATCCGTTGAGGACCGTCCCTCACCCTGCCCAGGTTCACGGATTTGGAGCCATCCAGCAGACACACAGCTGACTCTGGAGGGCACGGCTCTGCAATGTGACAAAAGACAAGGAGAAAGTACTTCAGTGACTGCAGTCTAGATACAGCACCTGCAAGCAACAGTGTACTGCTACTTTCCGCACTAACAGTCACTCCAAACTACCCACTACTTCTTTCATAACTGGTGATGACAATATATTGGTTTCTCACTCATTGAAAAGCTCTTTTCCCACATATGGGCTAGGGGAGGCACGGGGTCTATGGGTGTATGGGGCCCAGCAGGAGACATCATGTCTGAACCCCATGTATGATGAAGCTAAAATTCCTACAGTAAGCTAATGGGGACACTTAACAGCCTAAGTTCACTCAACAAATCATCAAGAAATCTACCCACTTCCTAGTCCCCCAAACATCTGCACCATGTGGCCCTGATAACAACAGGCCTCATACCACAGCATGGAACCAGAGTCACAGCTGCCCAGCACAACACAGCAAGGAGAAGAGGGCCATGGGCTGGAACCAAGATAAGGATGAAAACCACTCTCTAAAGTTAAAAACAGGATGCGCCTT
>RJWM01041308.1:0-14968 GCA_004363535.1 Dasyprocta punctata | reverse complement strand
ATTTGCTGACTCTAAGCTCTTAGGTGCAGTATAAACTGCAGGTTTCTTTTGGTTGGGTCCCATAGCTGTCACCAAAGGTAGTGTCCCATAAAAACATGAGAGGAGATATGATTACCCAGACAAAGCACCAGATCAGTAAGCAATTTCTCAATAAATGTGAGCCATTGGTATTATTCCTGCAGTGTATTCTACATGGGTAATACTTTTTAGACCTTTGTAAGCAATACATGAATTTCCTCTTATTCCCTGCAGTTGTGCTTGCTAGTCTTTCCAACGTGGAAGCTGTCTGGTTCACGAGCAGACAGTTGTCTGTTGATTTCACTACATAGTAAACCTAACACTGGTACAGTGAACCTGCTAATGACACATGGGTCTTGAGGGAAGTGTTTTTTGTTTAGAAGGCAAGACTTTGGGGAACACATACAGTGGAACTTGAAAAGAAGATGAAGAAGAAAAGGAAGAGGAAGAAAAGGGAAGAAGAGGAGGAGGAAGAAAGAGGGAGGAATGGAGAGAGGGGAGACAGAATGGAAAGAGGGAGAGAGAAAGGGAAAAAAGGGAAGGGAAGAAGCTGGAATGAAAACCAGAGATACTGTGTAGATACCTAAATACTCTAAGCCATGATTAGGCTGAGCATTTAATGAAATGCTTTCAATCACTCAGAAAAGCCACAGCAAAGTTTAAAGTGGAAAAGTTAAAATGCAAATGTCTGTACTTTATTAACTTCTGTGCTAAGGTCTCATGATGTAAAGGGAAATTGCACCTCTCCTTCTGAAAGAGAAAACTAATACATGTTTGTTGAGCACTTTGATAGTGTAAATTATAATCATGCCTCTCAAGCAAAAGAATATTTATTCTAAGTGATGAGGATGAGTACATTTCTGCAGAGGGCTGTCATTTTCAACTCAGTGACTCTCATTGAAGCCAGAAGGCTTGCATTAGACTAAGCCAAAAACAGACTCAGAAAATGATTTTAAAGAATTTATTTCAAAATGGATGAAATAACAATAGATGTAGCAATAATTTTGTAAATCTGCCTTGAAATAAAACTAGTTTACTTATCACTTTTCATATGGGAAAAGACAGAAAACTCCCTGGCATGAATATAGCATTTTGTGTTTCTCAAAAAAATGAAGATGGAAGAAGAAACTTTTATTCTCCATAAAAGCTGGGGTGAAAAAAGTTTTTAGACAACCAAGTTCAAAGCTTCCAAGCTTGAATCCTGCAGGAATTTTAATCCTAAAGCAATTTGGAATGATTTTAAAATATTTGCATCATGCCTACTTTGAACAATAGAAACCTACTTGAATGCCAAGAATAAAAGATCTAATATGATCTTGTCCCTGTCTTCAAAGTGGTGATTTTTCAAGCACTAAAGAAGAGTTAAATGAGGACTGTAACAGAGTTTCACACAAGATGACCAACAACATAAATGCAGAAAACAATCGCATAATTACCAAAGGAAACTTCCAGCTGCAGGCAATTAAAGATTTAACATATTAACAATAAGACCCTTCCAAATATGGGGAAGCAATTCACAGTACAGGCTCAGTGAAAACAGTGGCACAATTAAACTTCTTACTCAGAGTAGTTGTGTTGAATTATCACAAATCACATTCAAAGGCCACATAAAGTCACATTATCCAGTCCCAGAGTGGAACTTTTTCAGCTTCCATAACCATGGAATATTTAGAAACATAGGGTTGCAGTCAGGGTTTGCAAGAAAAGTGATTTAAAACAGGACACATAATTTATAGAATTATTTTATAATAGTCACTCAAAGAGTCAAATACAAAAAAGGGCAGGAAATCTGCCCACACGCTAAAGACCCAAAGAATACAGCTGAAGACCTACATCCCATGGCAATGTCCTGCAAGAGTCCAGCTGGAGGCCTAGAGCCCTTGACACTGTCTCATGCAAGTCTGTTTCGTGGATCTCCACTGGGAATGACCAAAGGTTAGAGGTAGAAGCCAGAACACCTGTGCCAGTAGGCTGAGGGATGTGCACTGGAGCCAGAAAGCAACACTCAAAGTAAGAACCAGGGCCCCCTTGAAAAGTACCACAGTCATCCTCAGTGACAAGGAGGTCCCGAGCTCCTCTAATGAGAACAGCTGAGTTCAGATCAGGAAGCCAGCATGACAAGTTTCTCCAGGAGTTTGAACAGCACACATCTTCCCCTTGGGATCTAGGAAGTGATGCTCAAAATAAGGACCAGAGCTCCCCCAAAGTGAACCGCAGCCATTCTTAGTGACAACAAGGTCCCGAACTCCTCTGACAATGAGAACAGCTAAGTTCCCATCAAGAAAGAAACTTGACAAGCTCTGTCAGGAAAACCAGCACAACTTCTTCCTCTCCAATTCTCCTTTTGATGTTGGCAACCATCCTCAGTTGGGCCATCCATACCCAGCACCATGCTGACTCATCTCATCTGGGTGTTACAAGTCTACCGCCAGTTGTCAATCCACCACACATTACTGCTTATATCATGTACAAAAGTGACAGAAAATGTTCCATCCCCATGCTGCAGTTCACAAATAGGCTGAAGAAATGAAATTCACTAGGTAAGTGGTCACCAATCTCTGATGCCTTCAAGTCCATCAGGCTAGTATTTTCATGTCCCCTATTGTTCTTTGGAAGTATTTTATCTGAGCTCTTTTACATTTGTTTTACTTAGTTACTCATGAATACTGGTAAAATAAAAACCAACAGTAATTCCAAACATTTCCAAGCTTGAGCTGTTGATCCAAATTGAGAACAGCTATTTGAGTGAATATTCATGTATGATAAGTAGAATCCACAATTTTTCTATATGTATTAGCACAGGGGAAGCTAAAATTTTCTCATACTAAAATGTTCATAGATGTTTTAATTTGTGAATAAATATCTAGTTTTCTTACTGAGCCCTTACTGGCTAGTTAGTATAAAAAAATAGTTTAGGGACCTATTTCATTTAAAATACAGTTTAATTGTATCCTTTAAAATAGCATTGCGCGGGGCCGGTATATATCTCAGAGGTTTAAGCACCTGTCTGGAAAGCACAAGGTCCTGATTTCGATTGGTGGTACCAAAAACACCCCAAGTAAATAAATAAATAAAATAATATCATCCAAACTGTTTTCAACCTTTCCATATTTGGTGAACTGATCAACAACACTACATGCCTGAGGTGTGGGGATGGATGAAAGCAATGACTGAAAAATCTGTTTTGTGAAGACAAAAATTCTTCAGGCAGAATCCTGTTACTCATCTTCCTGGCAGTTTGGGTTGGCGGTAATACTTCCTCTTGACTTGGTTAGGACTTGGCTGTTCTCCTTGACCAAAAGGGTCTGACATTGGCCCTCATATGACAGACTCTCAAAGTCTTTGAGCTTTCTCCATTTCTTTTCCCAAATAGTTTCCCAAAGAATGTTGCATTCTCTACTCTGGTTGTTGGATCACACAGCTCTAACCAAGACTGTCTCTTTTACTCACCTCTCACCCTTCAATATAGTTGCTCTTTTGGCTTGAGGACAGATTGAATAATCATGCTCATAATGTCAGGCATGGGTACTACCTGAAATATTTATTCTGGAGATCCAGATTCCAGACTTCTAGGTTGCAGTTTAGGACTTAATTCTGTTATCTACTTTAAAAATACTTTCTAATAGCACATCCTTGAAGTAATCACTTAATCTTTTTCTGATTCTTCATTTCTTGCTATAAAGGGAGGATGTAATACAAATGGTTTCAAAAGTGGTGTGATTTCTTTGGTTTAAAAAGTTTTGTAGGTGAAAAACACAGAAGACATAAATTTCTTTTCTCTAAAAATGCAGAGTTGGTGCATGTCACACTAGACTCTGCAAAGCAAGCTGTGTGACACAGGCATTTAATGTTTTATTCTTTTTGTATTTTGGCCTTCCAAATCTGTCTTTGCTTTAATAACAATTACCTAGACACACATGATCATAGATCATCAACTACCACACTATAATGCATTCCGTTTCCAAAAATCCATTGAACATTTCTCCTATACTTTTGAATCACCATAAAAAGAGAATTGGATATCTGTTTATCATCTATATAGTTAGTTGGTTTGCTGCTAAGAAACTGACTTCCAAACAGGGCCTTTGTTCCTGACAACCCTGTCAAGTCATCAGGCGATACCAGGTACAAAGAAAGACAATGCCGAATGATGAAAGAAAGACAATGTCCTTGGAGACATGTGTTATTCTGCATAGGAAAGAGTCACAGTTTCAATCCATAAACTCTACATCTGCACAGCTGACCAAGATTTTGAGGCTGATCACTCTGATCTATTCTAAACTGGTATGCAGACAAAGGTCATTCATTGATTCTGCATTTTTCTTTCTAGTGAAGCTTCAAATGACTAAATATTGAATATAACACAGAATTAGCAAGAAATTTTCCAATTCATATTGAAAAAATTTTTCAGTTTTTATGTTGCCCAATCTAAAATTGATTATCTGATAAACATCTATAATATATAATTTTCTTGGTAATTGAACACTTCCTAGTGTTTAAAAGCCCCACCCCCATTAATTCTGCTGACTAGGCAAATTTAATAAGAACTCATACAGCAGAAGGGTGTGATACTTTTGTTCACCCTTCACAAGGGTCTAGTCCCATGATGGTGATCCTTTTAAACCTTTCAGTGATTTAAACAACCCCTTGCAGCATGAGTGCTGTAAGTTTACCACCATTGGTAGCCCATTGCTTCAGTGTTAGTAAGAGACAAATATAACAAATGTAATCTGATTGAGTATTTGGGGGAGCACTCAATCTCTTGGGGCACAGAGAAAAAGAGTGAGACAAAGAATAAAGAAGCTTTAATGCAGGCATGGGAGAGTCACCACAGAGGACATGCTGGCTCTCTGCAAAGGACAGGGGTTGGCTTATATGTATTCTTCTTAGGGAGGGGTTTTGGTTAGCTGACTTTGATGGATTAGTGTTACCTTGTTAGTGAGAGTTTGGGGATTCTTTGGTGCATCGGGATGAACAGGTAGGGTGTTCTGGGAGAAAGAACACTGATAAGATGTCTTTTGTGATTTTTGTAAATTTGGACTTCCACCACGATGACTGAGCAGGCCTGTGTGGGGTAAGCCCTATCATTCCCATCTCTTGGTGATAGGGGGCTACTTCCTGCTGAACCGGGGCAGTGTAGGGGGATCCAGAGGAGCAAGCATGGAGCCAATGGGCAGACTTCACATGGGTCCAGGACGTGGAGATTTCACCGAGGACAAGGATTTCTTTGGTTGTAAATGCCTGAGTCCTAGAAAAGATGAATCATGAGAGGAATCTGAAAGCACAGAGGTCTGGTAGCAAAAAAAGATAATAGTGATCAGGGGGCCTACACTGGGCATTAGAATAAGGGTCCATGTATCTAGCGTGGGCCACCAGGAGGACTAGGGAGGAGAATTATAGGTAGTGCACCTCTTTCCAAGCTTGGCAGCAAGTTCCCTAAGTTTTTTAACTTGTCCTTTGACTATGCCTGATTTGTTGACAAAATAGCAACATTCTTCTCCCAACATTACACAATACCTCCCTTTTTCAGTGGTTAGAACATCAAGTGCTCAACCTTGCTGAAGGACAACTGCTGTCAGTGAGTTAATCTGGTCTTGTAAGAGTCAATGGTTTGTGACACTGCATCAGTGGAGGTTTTCAGGTCATATGATAATTGGCTGTAGTAGTCCAAACTTACTCCAAGTCCCCCTTCCTCCATCCCTATGGCTGAAAAAACACCTATTCCTGTTAAGATAGGGGCTAGCACAGCTTTGTGTGTAAGTGTATGAGACATCAGTGAGAAACAGGTTTGTTGTCCCTGTATTATTTGTGCTTTTGTATGGAGTGTTATTTAAGGGGCAACTACTGCTACTGTACAAGAGCCTTGCCAGGTAGATGGGAGACAGGTAGATGCCCCGCACCCACAGACAAAGAATTGTCCATGAGGAGGGTATATCGATGACAATTGAGAAGACACCTTTTGTAAGTGAGTGCAAGAGGATAGAATGCCCACATGTGAGATGACTCTAGGGCTGTGATCTGGTGAATACATGTTAAACTAGTAGGCCAGAATTGTCTGGGAGCCAAAGCGATGGTCCCATAATTTTGGCCAGTGAGTGTATTTGAAAAGAGGCTTGGTCTGCCTGGACTGGGTAGGCCATATATAGATCTTGTTGCAATGGTAGACATAGTCAGCAGTGGGAGAGGTGAGTATCAGCCTCCGACAGTTGGAGTGCTGTTTCTAGAAACTGCTAAGTATTGTTAAGAAGACAGGGTATGGGCAGTGTTACAGGAGTGATTTTAGAGGGTGAAGAAGAGGATAAGAGATTGTGATCATGTGCATAGTAAGGAGGAGTCTCTAATGTACATAACTGCTTTCAAATGGACACTCAAGCCATACATAAACCTTCAACTATAGTCACCTCTCATACCCCTCAAAAAAAATACCATCCATCAAGTCACTCACAGCTGCCATCCCTGTGCCAAAACATCTCCTCAGAGCCACCTACCTGCCTCCTCCCCAACTCACCTACCTCACGGACACCTGTTCATTCTCCTTCTAGGACACATACTCCACAACTTTCAACCTCGCTATTTCACTCTCCCACATATATAAAATCCCAAGTTTAAACCAAAATTCTCCAATACTACAACATACAACACACAACAAATAACCCAAACTCAAACCCAGCTCTCTTTGCCTTTTCTCCAAAACTGATAACAAAACCCTTACAACGATTAACTACCTGGTCAACAATACATTTGTCACTCTTTGTTCCCTGTACTGTCAGTTTTATCCCTCCATACAAACATGAGAAATAAGTTTGTTAGAGTAATGGGATGAGTGAACTGTAATAATAACACAGTTGTGTGTAAAGAAAAGTGTTTGGAATGTGCAGCGAGTGGGTTCTGTCTGTATGTAGGGTGTCAATTCCCACAACAGAGACTGCAGACCGAGAATATTGGCTCAAAAACTCAGGAAGAACATTATGGGTGGCCTCCATGTCAACAGGGTAAGAGAAGATTTTACCTGAAATGTCCAGTGAGAACTGTTGCTCTGAGAGAGGTACCTCGGTGGGGCCATGGGTCCGAGCCCTGTCAATCTTCTTCAGTGGTGATGCTGAGCAGATCAGTCAGTGATGAGTCCAGGGGTGGCAGTGTCTTATCCTGTGAGGGCAGGGAAAGTGATGACTTACCACTCTCCGGTGGACAGGGCAGTTGCCCTTCCAGTGGCCCTCTTAGTTGCAGATGGGACCGGTTTCCAGTTGTGGCCACAGGTTAGGACAGGCTCATGTCCAGTGTCCTTCTTCTGCCACATTTAAAGCATGATGAGGGGGGACTAAGGTTTTTTAGTTTTGTTTTGTTTTGTTTTGTTTTTCCAGCCTGTGTTTTATCTTGAGCTCTGAGTGCTACTGCAGCTGCTGTGGCCAGAACTTGGCCTTGGAGTTTTAACCTGGAATGCATCCTTTTTAAGGTCATCCTGAAATGCAACCTTTTAAAAGTTGTCCTGTTTTTGTTGTTTTTGTCCATTGTTGAAGACACAGAAAGCCATATCTAGGGGGTCTCCCTGGGGGGATTGGGGACCAAGGTCTGACTTTTTGAATTTAGTCTGAATGTCTGCTGCTGCTTGGGAAATAAAATGGGAGTTTGATGTATTGTTGAGGGGACAGAGTGGAAGTAAGAATAACATAAACATCTTTGTAGGTAGGATTAAATAGTGAATCTAAGCTTTTTGATACAATTGCATGGGTCAGCAGCTAAGGATGTTACATGCTGAAAGATATGTTAGAGATTGGAGAGGGAAAAAGGGACATGAATGTGGATTGAGTTTTTGGAATTTGTCACCCTGCAAGGGGGAAGGGAAAGTTGGGGGGAGGATCGTGTAAAAAGGTGGTCAGGGTAGGGATAATGAAGGCAATGTGTGGGAAGTGTTCTCAGATGGTGGTGAGTGTGAGAGCTGCAAGATGGCGGCGAGAGGGGGGAGTGAGAGCTAGTGTGTGTAGAGAAAGTGGTGCCTGTGGAGTGGAGGAGGAGCAGGAAGGCAAGGGGGTGATGAGAGGAGGAGGAGAGATGGCAATGAAGTATTGGGGGAGGAGGAAGATTGAGGCAAAAGATGGCAGAACAGGAGAACAAGGAGAGCTTTTTAGGTATGGTGGGGGGGTGAGAGCAGAAGGGATTCTGTAAGGTCAGTGGGATTGTCAGGTAAGGGTTTTGGCAGTGTGGAGCAGGCCAAAAGTATTTGGGCTGCTCCATATGCCTGAATGAGGGAAGGGCCATGCCCTGAGAGAAAAAAAAAAAAAAGCCTGAAAATAAGGAACCTGACCATTTACCATTAAGGTAGCGAAGTTGTTTAAATCACAGAGGGTGGCGGCTGTTATCATTGTAATGAGGCCAAGCAATCCAGTAGCAAAAAACTAATTTGTAGCCTATGAGGTGCCTCTGAGACCACAAATGAGTGAGTGTTTACAGAGTGAGTAGTCTCAACACACATTTGAGTGGAGTGTGTTTTGCAGGGCAAGCAGTAACTTTGCCCATTGTGATCAAATTGGAGGTGAGCCAAAGGGCTAAAGCCCGAGTCACACTCCTGTAAGGAGCTGTCACCCTTGCAAGGAGTGTGAATGAGGGAGAGATCCCCAAACCTATGTCCAGCAGTTGTCACTGGTAGGACAAGTGGGAGAGGCGAATGCTGTGGACGTGGTCCCAGAGGATGTGGGGGGGAGTATCCTGACACAGGTCTGTGATTTATGAGACAGGCACTCTGAGCAAGAGTAGGAGTTGGCTCACCTGTAAGAACCTGAGGAGATGAGGTACGGCCAGTGTTGGGTGGATGGTGACTAATGGCAGAGGCAGGAATCCCCCAGAAGAGAGAAGAGAAGGCATGGAAGAGAGAGAGAGAGAAAAAGAGAGAGAGAGAGAGAGAGAGAGAGAGAAAGAAAGAGTGACCCATAGTGCTGGAGATCACTACGAAGCAGTTCTGAGCAGGATTTAAAATTTACTAATTGGCATTTTATTTATCTGTGAGCCTGTCCTAGGCCTAGGCCCCTTGCCTGGTGATGGGAGTTGATTCATAGTAAGGAAATTCTATGAATCACTGGTCCTGACCGAGGCCTATAGTGGCCAATGAGGTCAGAGATACCTCAAAAGGCAAGGTAAAAAAGGTCGCAGCTGAGGACATATTGGCTCCATAATCAATTATGTTAATAGAGACTGCCCTGCAAGATTCTTACTCTGCAGGGCATCACAGTCCCATCACAAAGGCCATTTTGGAGATAATATAGTTCTCCATTCCTGGCATTCCTTCCTCCTTGGAGATGTCCCTGAAGTGACTCCCAAGTCCTGCTCGGTTCCGGCACCACCCTCAGCACCTCCCTCAGTATCCCCTCTGTTTGTCTATTTGAAAATATATATGGGTGATCCAGAGAAACTCTTTGTCTTAGCCCTCATGATAGCTGCAGAGTCAAGAACTCTGCAGGGGCTTTGATCCTCCTGGAGCCCTAAAATCATACAACTTGTCTCATTTATTTAAGCCCTCGCCATACACTCGTTCAGAAGATTGGGGATCTAGGCCGGGTCCCCGATACCATAGTGTGAAGGGGAGCTCAAAACAGGGGTTAGGCCCCCCAGGAGCAATGGCTCCATCCGTTCTAAGTCTGAATGGCACCAACTGATTGAGTGGTTTTTTTTCCAAAGAATAAAGAAGCTTTAATGCAGGCATGGGAGAGTCACCACAGAGGACATGCTGGCTCTCCGCAGACAAAGAACAGGGGTTGGCTTATATGTATTCTTCTTAGGGAGGGGTTTTGGTTAGCTGACTCTGGTGGATTAGTGTTATATGTTAGTGGGGGATTGGGGAATTTTGGGCACATGTGGGAAGAATAATCAGGGTGTTCCCGGGAGAAAGAACACCGATAAGATGTCATTTGTGGTTTTTGTAACTTTGGACTTCACCATGATGAGTGAGCAGGCCCATGTAGGGAGAGCCCTATCATAATCAAAAGTTTATGTGACCCAGAAGGAGTCTTTGGAAGAGCCCCAGTGAAACTGCCTACCTTTGTGCTTGGATTGGAGAACGATGAACAGAAATGGGGAATTTAAGGAAAGGGTATGATCTACTGAGAGTAGACTGAGATTAGGGAATCCCAGCAAGCCTTTGATGTTCAGGTTTTCATGGGCCTCTCTTTGTACCATTCCCTCCCCTGAGTGTGAGGCAGGACTCTCTACAAGGAGAATCAAAGTAGGATGTACCTCTTTTCAGCCAGGGTAAGTCAGAATTTCTTTATGGCCACCTCTCACACAGAAAGATCCGGAAGTACAGAGTGGCCTTCTTGTCTCCAAAGCCCTCCCACTCTCTTTTAGTTCAAACTACTTCAGGACAGTGCTTTGAGTCTTATCTGACTTTTTGGACTCTTCCACATTTCTGTTTTTCTTACAAATGTTTTCCAAAATCACATCTCCTTTCTATAATATAGTTCTCTTCTCTGTTGGCTACATCTCCCTCTACAGCCACATTCGCTTCTTACATACTACCTGTCCATTCTATATCCTACTTTGAATTTTTACAACCTTCCTCTATTCTGTAGACATATCTCTTTGCTATACCCTATTCTTTTGAGATCTTACACTTAATGAGGCAGAGGTACCTACATCCTATTCCCTATTGTTAATTTATTTTTCGTTATAACTGTTAACACATATTAATTGTACAAATTAACAGACTTCACTGTGATAGTTACATACTTGCATAGGGCCTATCTTGATCATGTTCAACTTACCTTCTGACCTCCCTTGCCCTACACTTTGGCCCCTTTGTCTCACTCTCTCCTTCCCATTTATTATCAGTTCCTTTTCTACTGTCAGGTCCCCTTTCTTTTTTAGTTTACAAATACATGGGAAATTATGCTGTAGTTGTCTTTCTGTGTTTGACTTATTTCACTTAACATTATGACCCCTAGTTTTATCCATTTTCCTGAAAATATGATTTCATACTTTACAAACTGAATAATATCTTGTATCTATCCACACATCTTCATCCACACATCTGTTGATTCCACATATTAGTTACTGTATATTATATCTCAGTAAACATGGGTATGGCAATAATTTCCTGAACATGACACCATTGTTAATTTCTGTGCATAATTTTAACTCTCTCTGAATATTTGTGTTTTAATGGAAGATTCCAGAAGAACAGAAAGGATTTTAGAACCAAAATAATGAAATTCTAGTCAAAGTTGAGACACCTCAGTTAGTTAATTCTTGTTTTTTCCTTATGGACCTATAATATTTTGATTATGAGGCTCTTCATTTGCATTCTTAATGTAAGGAAAATAAAAAACAACATGAACAATACCAAGAACCTAAAAATTGATTCTGCATAATTTAATACTTTTTCCTGAGAAATGATCCCCAGTAGGGAAACAAACATCTGGAAGATCAGAATTTTTAGTTAAATTTATAATGGAATTCAAATTATTTTTATTCCTTTTTATTGACAATACCAGAAGTAATGCCTTATAAATTGTTCGCCTAATTCAGACCATAAAGAAAATTATCCCTCTTCAATATGACACCAAATTTAGAAGAGGCCTGTTAGGTACAGGGTAATAGCAACAATTCCTGTTTTAAGAGATTGTAACTCACACACACCAGTTTTTCAGATGCCACATGAATGTTGAGTAGTTCTCTTCAAAATAAACTTTTACTTTTTTATTTTGCCTGTAGAAGTTCTCACATACATCTCAGATTTTACTTGTAACATGACTATAAGATAAATGTAGCATGAAATGGGTCCTCCAAAGTAAAAAGCTGCTTTCATATATTTGATTAGTAGAGTCTTTGGAAGAGATAAGAGACTTGCGCGATTCAGACATGACAATATCATTCGTACCAAAGGAATTTTCTAAGGTGAGTTGCATCATAAACTCCAAAATAGATACTTTCACTTTTTAAACTATTCTTTATTTCTTGGGTTAAAGTTATCTAAGTATGTGATACAGAATAAAGAAATTTTTCCCATACAGTTTTAGTTGATAGAGTCACCTTCTCAACTTCTTCACTAACTTATAAATTCTTTCTTTATCTGACTTCAGAAAGTCTACGATAAACAGTAAGACCACATCAATCTTAAAGTCTCAGTGAAAGGTAGCAACTGGCAAACTCACAAGCTGGGCTGAGAGAAATTTCTTCAAAACTCATTGAATGAAAGAGTCAGAAAATGCGCTCTTCTTCACACATCTCTTTCTTAGTCTGTTCTTGCCAGATTAGCAAAGGAAGGCTTGCCCAATAAAAATAACAGTTGAAAATATTTATATTAACATTTTACATGTATTAGCACATTTTGTTCTACTTCTCAGTGTGCTAACTGCGTAAGGGAATAAACAAATATAGAAAGTTCAATCCTCAGGCCCCTCTTAGTAGGGACATTATACAATAAAAGACTAAAATAAAGATGGAGGGTAAATATAATTCTGGACTATTTGGTATATGCTATTAAAATTCAGAGGAGTAATGGGTACAGGCGAGAGAAAATAGAATAGTTCATGAAAAACATAGGACATGACTATGATTTGTTGAACTGCCAATAAATAAGCCAATTTGGTAACCTAATTTTTCATAACCCAATTATGTGAGTACTATAATCTATTAAGTTGTATTTTAACTGGAATCCAAATAAGAGCTGATCTGAAAACCAGTGGGTCAAATATTTAGGGTGAGCTACCACCCTAAAAACTACTCCTATAGTTTATCATCCTGGGTAAAATGAATTTTAAAGCATTTAGCCTGAGATTATGGTTCTATTACATGAAAGGATCCATACAAAAATGGTTTTCTGCAGCCCAACCCAAGTTGCATCTCAGGCCTTCAGGACTGGGCATCAGCGGCTTTACAGGATAAAGCTGCCTCAGGGGCCCGAACACCAACAGTAACACGGTCTGTAGCATGTACACCTGTGAGCTCCCTCCTCGGGTCCTGCTCTGGCTGCAGCTGCAAGCGCTCTCCAGTTCGAGGTTTGTACTGTGCCATACAGAACTGCGGAACTTCATGACCTCTGTGGCCCAGTTTCATGGTCTTCACAGTGTCTCTCTTTCTAGCCCATGCGACAGGCACAGTTTGAGAAGCAAAGAAGCAGCTATGGCAACATGAAAAGAACTGCTCAATCCCTCCCTGAATCCACTCACAACTGACTATAAACGTATGCCCCTTCAATCCTCTTCCAGATACTGGTAAAGGAGCTTGCTCTTCATCCTCTACTGTGGCACACACGGCAGACACTGCTAAATGAGTCACCGTCCTTTCCAATGCAGCTGTCCGCCTCAGCGCAGGGCTTCAGGCAGCCACTCCTGTTCATTCATAGGATGAACAGGATGTGGAGCCTGTCAGGCAATTTACCCTACACGCCACTCCAGCAGGATGGGACCCAAAGAGGGTCCCAGCACAGAAATCGCAGTCAGGTGGAAATCTAAAAACTTTAAGCATCTACACTCACTGAGTGAGGATCAAACTGCATATTCTCATGCTGTTTCAATAAATTGTGAATTTTGAATGAGTAAAGGAAAAAGAAAAAAAATATTGGGGAAAGGTCATATCACTTATGAACTGTGGAGTAGAGTTAAAAGCAATTATAAAATCAAAGTCAAACAAGTCTAAAAGTCAAAAAGAACCTGACCCATCAAAGTTTTAGGACAATAACTTGTCAAAGTAACACAGATGGTCAAGTTGGGCCTAGAAATTTTTTTTCTCTTTGTGGTACTAAGGATTGGAGTCACGGTTTTCATAATGAACTGAATTCCCAGTACTTTTTAATATTTATTGATTTATTTTTATTTTGAGGCAGGTCTTGCTAAGTTTCCAAGGCTGAGTTCACACTTGGCAATCCTACTGCCTCTGGCTACCAAAATACCTGTATTATAAGCATGCATTACACACCTGGCTTGTCCTAGAATTCTTGATCCAGAATGTATGGACTATAAAATAAATGATCTGATTGCAATGTCACCTCTACTGACAGATAAAGTTCGCTCTCATCTCAAGCAACTCTCCCTTCAGAGATTCAGTCCCCTACTGACCTCTACCTAGTATGTAATAATCAACATGAAAACCTTCTACTTGATCAGAAATGTTCTTTAAGGAGAGTAAACTGCTGGTTGAAAATTCAAAGATTTGTGTTCTACTCATTTAGTTGTAAATAGCTAAATATCCAAATGTAGTCATCCATTGCTAAATGTGATTTCCGTTTTCACTGACTTTCAGCAGTCCTATCACTGCTTATGCCCTGAACAGTGTGTGCTCCAAGTAGAAGAGGTACACAGAGCCCGTTACTTTAGGTGTAAATAAAATCAATCTACTCATTTTAGCAAATGTTTTATTGATTAGATTTGTTAAACATATGCTTCCATCTCCATTTTCATGAAGTATGTGAATACCTTTATGTTTGGAGCATTAAGAAACCAACAGTATGTCTGCATTCTTTTCAACATGACTACAAGGACCAGTAATAATATGGCAGCATAAAACTTAAGCTTTGACGTGGTAAAGTGAGAAATCAATGAGAAATATAGCACCAAAAATGAGAAGGAAGCATTTATTAGTCAAAGGTTAGAAATGTAGGAATAATAAATGGCAGCATCATTCCCACCTCCAGCTTCCTCTGGCATGCTGTACAGTATTCAAGCAAAATGAAAATAAGTTTAAGAAATTTTCTACATCCCCAAAATGGAACTTCCATTACTTCTGTCTTGGTTACTTTTTACTCGTTGCTGAGACGAAACACTTGACACCTAAAATTAGGGATGGAAAGGTTTATTTAGCTTACGAGTTTTGGAGGTTTCAGTCTATAATCAGCTGGCTCCAAGGCAGGGTGGCATGGCACAGGAACAACACTTCAAGGCAGCAACTGAACAAAAGCAGCCAAAGTAAAAGGAGCAAGAGCAAGCCTCTTCTCCTCCTTTATATAGTACACAGGACACCCCCC
>RJWM01041307.1:0-14971 GCA_004363535.1 Dasyprocta punctata | reverse complement strand
CCCCGGACCTGTCCCCTCTGTCCCGTAGAAAATGGTTTAGAGGAAAAGCCACCAAGATGTCTCCAGGGGCTGAGACAGGGTTGGGGCAGCGCTTCTCTCTGACCCGGAGGTGTCGGCTGCTGTGGGCAGTGAGGCCGTGAGCGTCCACCGGGGGCAGCGGCCGGGCCAGGAGAGGGGTGCTGGGGTTTGGGTCGGCTCCGGGGAGGGGGGGCACACAGCCCCACCCCCACTCCTACAGCTCCTGCTGTTGGTGAAAACAGGACACTGCTTCCCGGAACCACTTAGCAAGCAGTGTGGCGGCCACACGGTGACTGAGCAGCGTGGAGTGGGGGAGGCCTCGGGGACAGGAGGGCTGGGGACAGACGAGACACCTTGGGGACCTCGCAGCCCAGTGACCCAGAGCCACCCTCCTGGCCCGGGTCCTTAACCCCCGGACCTCCCTGCACCCAGAGTACCCGCTGGCTGGGCACAGACGCTGCCTCCTCCCTGGCGGCTCTGCCGCATTGGTGGGAGTCGCCGGTCGCCCTGGCCAAGAGATAGCAGAAGTGACCAGCACACATGACCTTTGCCTCAAAGAGGGCGCAAGGATGGCTCACACCTGTGCCCCCAAGGAGCCTGAGGACTTCTGGGAGGAGTGGGCGTGGGCTGGGAGGAGCGGCCTGGGGACACAGAGCGGGAAGGGGTCCTGGCAGGGGTACAGCACAGGCCGGAGGGACTGCGGCCTCTGTCGGGGGAAGTGGCTCTGCGCGGGGCGGCGCCTCGAGGAGGCAGAGATGGAGCCGGAGCCAGCTGGTCCCGGAGTGGGCGCCACACGGCGCCAGCGAGCACTTTCGTTTGCATCTGGGTCCCCTCCGCAGCTTGTCGACGCCATCGCTGTTGCTGCTGCCCTGGGCATCGAACCCAGGGCCCTTGCACCGAGCTACGCCCCAGCTCTTTTTGTTTTTCTACCAGAGCCAGGGCCCCACTAAGGTGCACGGGTCGCGCTCAGGCCTGCAATGCTCCCACACAGCCGAGGTCCTGGGGCGCTCGCCTCTGTCCCCAGAGCCGCACTGCCCTGTCCTACCTCCCTTGGCTCCTCCTATGTCTCAGCAGCGCTGTCCCGGGCTCCGCCCCAGCCCCTTCTCGCTGTGCCCTCCTGCTCCATTTATCGCCTGCTTCACAGGCTCTGTCACGCACGGTGCGGGTGGGCAAGGCCATGCTGCAGGGTCAGGCTGAGGTCACCGGGTGTCACAGCCAGGGCTGTGCCCAGGTCGGGGCAGGTGCGGTCAGGACAGGTGGCCCGGGTCACGCGGGGTGAGGGCTGCAGGGTGGAGGCATCGGAGCCATGGCCAAGTCCAAGGTTCGAAAAGGACATGAACACAGGGAGGGGCAGCAGGACAGGAGGACACCAGGTCCAAAGTCACCCACACTAGCACTAGTGTCCCAGAGAGCCACCCCAGGGTCCCCTGTGTGGCTGCTGGCCTGGTGGGGCCCCCTGAGCAGCATGGCTGCTGGCATCCAGTGAATGCGCTTCCAGCCTTGGGACAGAGTCCTGGGAGTCAGACCACGCCACCACACGGGCAGCGACAGCAGGGAAGGCAGGACCACGTACCAGCCCCGCACTTCCCTGGCCGCACCCTTGGGCACAAAGTATCTCCCTGCTGCCGCCGCCGCAGACCGGCCTCACGCCCTGCCCTGCAGGAGCAAGGTGGCTGTCAGGGCCACAGCATCTGCAGTCGTCAGTCGTCCGGGGGTCTGAAGTTGCTGGGAGCGGTTGGGTTATTCCATGAGTGGTGTTAGAATAACCAGCTCTCTATTTAGAATATAAAAACTCACTTTAACATCACAAAGAAAGAGAAGTCTGACCATTCATAACGCGGATTTGAAAACTTCCCACGAAAAACCCAGCCCACTTGGCTTTGCTGAGGAGTTACTCAGAGAGGTGATCACTAACTCCCAAAGGCAGAAGGAAGACCATTTCCCAACTCATTCATGACATGGCAGCTCATACAACAGGATAATACATTGGCAAGTGAGACATCTGATGAGGACGTGTGTCTAGATGTGCAAAGAATTCTCACAACTCAATAAAAAAAATCCACTCAAAAAACCAGGATCAGAGAGATGTTTTGCTAAAGAAGATAGACAAATGGCCAATAAGCACAAATGCGTTCAGTGTCACTAGTCATAGGGAATTAGAAATCAGAGCCACATTAAAATACAACTTCACATCCACTGGGATGGCTGTAGTTAAGAAGACAGGCACTGACATAGCCGGGCGTGGTGGTGCACACCTGTAATCCCAGCGCGCGGGAGGCTGAGGCAGGAGGATCGCTGTGAGTTCGAGACCAGCCTGGACTACAAAGTGAGTTCAAGGCCAGCCTGAACCGCATAGTCAGACTCTGTCTCAAAAAATAGGGCTGGGGATTTAGTTCAGTGGTGTAAGCACCTGCCTGGCAAGCGTAAGGTTGTGAGTTTAATCCCCAGTACCCCCCCAAAAAAAATAGGCAATGATAAGTGCTGGCAGGGATGTGAGGAAATCAGGACCTTGTACACCATTGCTGCAGAAAGGATAGAGGCTAAAGGCACTGTAGGGCGCAGCAATTCTACTTGTAGATGTGTCCCAAGAGACTGAAAAGAAACTTCCCAATAAAAACTATACACCTGTACATATGGCAGCATCATCTGTTGTAGCCAAAAAGTGAAAATAATGAAATGTGTATCAAGCTGGGCACAGTGGTACACACCAGTGCTCCCATTGCTGGGACAAAATACAGGTATACAAAATACCTGTGCAACTTAAAGAAGAGATTTATATGGCTCATGGTTTCAGGGGGTTCAGTTCATGGTCAGCAAGCCTCAGGGTAGGAACATCGTGGTGGAAGGGCTTGGGAGGAAAGACGCTTAGATTGTGGTGGTGGGGAAGCAGAGCCTGGGGGAAGAGCACCAGTGAGAGACCGACCCGGGCACCCGCCTGCTCCAGCAGGGCCTTCCTTCCAGTGGTACATTCACTGGGAATGACAGTGTCTATTCCGAGGAAATTGGTCTTACAAATGACGATGGATCCTCATAACTAAACACAGACATCAAAACCAGGAAGAGCTCAGGGGATACTTGAGGTGTATTGTGAGGGAAGGAAAGCTGCAGAATCCTTTGCATGATATCTTACATTAGAGAAAAATAAGTGTTTTTATGCACAGAACATTCTGGGTAAATACACAATAAACTAACAGTGGTTATCTGTGGAGAATGGGTGTTGGGAAGAGAGACTGTGGCGAGAGGGAAAGAAGAAACTGTTATCTTAGACACCTTTGAATTATTCTTACTTTTGTAGATAGAGAAAAATAAAGCGATTAGTTTGGGTGGGAGAGGAAAGGTCCGAGATAGTAAGAGAGATTCACAGTTATCATGTCTCGGTGAGCAGACTACAGAAAATGTCCTCATTTTCTTACCAGCACTTAAATTTTCAACAATCTTTAATTATTTGTTTTTAAAAACAGGAATAAAAGAAGATCCTTGGGCCCCTGTGCTGAACAGCCAGACAGAAAGGGAAAACTGAGTGAGGCGGGACAGGGAGGCAGCTGCGGGGGCAGAGCCCGGGGCTGGGGCGGAGCCCGGGGCTGGGGCGGAGCCCGGGACTGGGCGGAGCTCGGGGCTGGGCGGAGCCCGGGGAAGACGTCCTCCAGGCCTGTGCTGTCCACGCATGCCTCGTGGATTTGAATCTCTGCAGCATTTTCACATCAATTATTATGGACAGCAGAACTCAGATGACACCCATGAATCCAGATGATATAAAATATTAACACTGCCATCTCTTAGGAGTCTTACAATTCTCTTTTTCCAGCTAAATCTGATCCAATTAGGTTTCTGCCTTACACTGTTATACATGAGAAAGTTTATTCCAACACATATGATTTTTTAAAAGAGAACCAATCCTTTTTTAAATGGGAAAAAGTGCACACGTGTGCATGTATCTACAACATGTACACACGAGTCAGAGCAGTGTGCGTGGACGTGAGATTCCCCAGAGCGGATGTCGGGGGGTGCCAGCCCAGAAAACACCCCACACGGGTGTAGATTACAAGTGTGCACTTGTGTTAAACATGTGAGGGCTACAGTATGCCGACCCATGCTCGGGGCTGAAGTCCAACGTGAAGGATGCTCATGAACACCCGGCCCTGGTGGGGCTTCCTGCAGGGCAACAGCGTCGGGTGTGATGCAGTGAACTACTCCTCTGCGACATACGAAGAAATGAAGTCAATAAAAATTAAATATTATCTGAGGAATTAGAATTGATGATAAAGCAATAAATGTACAAAAAAATACAAACATTTGAAAATTAAAGTTGTTCAGTCAGTTTAAAATCAACCCCCCAAAATGGAATAATGTGACACCTACCAGATAGTTGCAGTTTTTTTATTTACACAAGAAATCTGAAGGAAAATACAACAACAAACACCTAAGAGTTAGGTGGCCTGAATTCTAGTCCTGATTTTACCATTACTCAGACTTGGCGAGTGACTTAATTTATCTTTTCTTTTTTTCTTTTCTTTTTCCTCTTCTTTTCTTTTCCTTCCTTTCTTTCTTTCCTCAGTGCTAAGGATGGAACTGGGGCTGGCGCATGCTGGGCACCCCAGCCCTGTCTCTGCTGTGTGTCACAGGTGGGGACACTTCAGGCCCACTTGCCTTTATCAGGCTCTTGTGAAACCCACTAAGCATGGACCTGTGCCCTGCAATCATCAAGCGCCACGCTCATGTCAAAGCTGTGCTGTTCTGGTGAGCCCAGCAGCGGTGAGCCTGGGGTATCACGGCTGTCAGGGCCCCAGGGGCCCCAGCTGGAGAAGCAGCGCCCACAGAGCCCACATGAGAGCTGGTTAAAAAGCAACAGGAGAGGCGGGAGCACTGTGAGTCTGGGCTGGCCTGGGCCACGCAAAACAACATATGAAGAAGGGCTAGGGACCTGGGTTGGGGTAAAGGACCTGGGTCAGACCTGGCACGAGAGAGGGAGAGCAGAGAGAAAGACAGACAGACAAACAGACACAGAGACACAGAGACAGAGACACAGAGACAAGACAGAGACAAGACAGAGACAAGACAGACACACAGAGACAGAGAGAACAGAGAGACAGAGACAGAGACAGAGAGACAGAGGCTGGCTCCCACAGGACTCCCCAGCTGCCCTGGCTAAGGCATGAGGGTGGGCGGAGATCACGTCCTCTCAGAGGAACTTGGAATGGGGGAGGGGCTAGACTGAGATGGACAGACAGACAGACATGGGGGGCTGACATGTCCTCCTCAAGGGCAGCACAGGCGGTTCTGTTACGTAGCCCGGCCCGGCTCACTGGACAGCACGGACAGGAAATGAACCGCAGGGCGCTGCCTTAACTGGGTCAGGGCCGCCTCACAGGGCCCCGACAGGTGCGGTCACCCCAGGCGGGGGACAGGAGTCAGCGGCACTGACTCAGGAGCGGCTCAGCTTGGCCTCGCTGTACCCACATGCGAAAGGCGAAGGTCGGAAGCCGGCTGGACCAGACTCGGGGTTCCTGGGAACGGCTAGCCGTGAGGCTGTGTGACTTAAAGAGTGTGAGGGTTCTGCGGGGTCCCCTCTGAGGTCCCCCACAGCCACAGACCCCTGCAAATTCTACAAGGTGGAGAGCTAGGAACCTCCTACCGGATCCCAGGGCGAGCAAACCTCCCATCAGCACGGGCACGCTGCCAGCAGGGACAGGCTGGCCTTCGCTCTCTTCACGCCCTCATTCTGCCACCGAGCTCGGCATCAGGCGTGGGGACACGGGGGAGGGGCGACCCCAAGGAGCGTGCACTCTCAGAGGAAGGACCCCTGCTCGGCAGCCCAGCTGTGACAGGTGACACTCACACAGAGACCTGCACAGAAGCACGCAGAAAGCGACCCCAGGGTTTTGGGCTTGTTTGGGGAGGTGGGGGACAGCCCAGGTGCCTCCTGGCAAACACAGAAAACCAACGCGTGCGGGGATCTGGGGGCTGCCTGCACTGAGCTTGCTGCACAGGGGCAGGGAGGGGCCAGACACCAGCCAGGACGGGGTCAGCTGACCGCAGGTGGCCAGGGCAGCCTGCAGACGAGGACACAGAGGGCTCTGCTCAGGTCCTGCGCGCCGAGCGTGGCGGCCGCAGCCAGGAACTCGGCTTGCAGCTCAAACCTGACCAGAAGCGATCAGCCGGGGACAAGAAGACGGAGCGGTGGCTCCCTGGGACCCAGTGTCCACGCTCGGCCGGTGCAGCGCTGCGGGGGCTGAAGCTTCCAGACCGATGACCGGGACCCAAGGAAGCGCCCTGCTCAGCCAGGCGCACGACGCCGAAGGCTCTCAGGAAGCAAAGCCAGCGGGACTTCAGAACCGGAAGGCGACTGACGCAGGTGACGCAGCGCCTCCCCTTCCCGCACAGCAGGCGGTGACCAGAGCCTCCGTGGTGCTGCCCCTGCGGGTGGGAAGGAGCGCGAGGGGCTCACACTGCTCTTTCAGAGGACGCCGCCCGGGCCGATGCTCCTTTCCCTGCCAGCCAAGGGGAGGGGCACACAGTGCGACTGTCACCAGCGGGCTGGAGAGGCAGATCCGCACGTCTGTCCGGCGAGCCACCTCGGGGCTGCACTGCACATCCGATTCAATGACACCCCGGGGACAGGACGGGCAGGGGACAGCGGGGTCCCGAGCTCCGAGCCCACAGCCCACGCCCTTCTTGGCACTCGGAGGACGCTGGGCAGGAAGGTGGGCAGCCCCTGCCCAAAGGGGCACAGTGTGAAGCCACAGAGGGACAGCGCGTCTCGGCACGAAGACCGCCCCTTGTGCAGGGGGAGAGAGGGTTGTCCCGTCTCCCTGAGGGCCCAGGTGCCTCAGCCTTGGCCCAGAAGAGCGCTTCCCAACCAAGCCATCTTTTTTTTTTTTTTTTTTTTTTGTCTTGAGACAGTGTCTGTCAATGCAGTTCAGGCTGATGTTGAGCTCACTTTGTAGTCCAGACTGGTCTGGAACTCACAGTGATCTTCCTGCCTCAGCCCCCCGAGTGCTGGGATTACAGGTGTGGGCCACCACACCCGGCTAATTGAGTGATTTTATGATAGGGTCCAGCACATTTTCCACCTAAGAAAGGGATTCGAGTCCTGTGTGGGAAACACTGACTCCTGCAGCTCTCTCCCCACGCAGGGGCCGCACGGGCCTCACACACGGTCAGGCCTGCTCAGGCTGCACACAGAGCCTCGGGGCGCGGTGAGAGCCAGCGAACGGAGGACGCCCAGCGCCTCAGACGTCATGTGGCCCAGGTGCCATTCCCCCGCAAGCCTTACTCACAAGGACATGTGAAATCAGCACTAAAAAAGAAGCTGGGTGTGGGGAGGCACACAGCTCTGGGAGGCCGAGGCAGGAGGACAAGGGCAAGGCCGGCATAGCCAACTGAACAATGTAATGAGCTCCTGACTCAGAATCAAACAGAAAAGGGGCTGGGGATATAGCTCAGTGCACAGGCCCTGGGTTCAAACCCCAGTACTAAAAACGCACGCACGCACGCACGCGCGCGTGCGCACACACACACACACACACACACACACACAGGATGTATGATATGGGGCACTGCACACCACAACGGTCCACGTTCTCCTCCCGTGGCAGGCACTGCAGGTTCACGCCAGCCCTGCAAGCACGTCACATGCCAGGCTGGCGTTACCATGGCTTCGAGGTCACCAGGGAACCAGAGCCTTGAGCTCCTTTATCATCTTGCTTCTGTGCAATGCTGGGACTCAAACCTTGTGCATCAGGCAGGAGTGCTGCCCGGAGCTGCGCCCTCCCAGGACGACTGTCACACACAGGAGACGACACCACAGGGCCCGGCTGTGACGGCCTCAGCCTCCAAGACTCAGCCCAGCTCCCAGAGAGGGGCTGCGGGCGTCCAGGGGTAGCATGACTTTGCCAGCAGATGTTCCTAACCAGGAACTCAGACTCCGGCCACACGAACCCGGGCACCTGAGGCCGGCAGCACTGGAGGAAGACCGGGCTTCGTGTCCAGGAGGGCGGAGGAGTGGTGCTCACGCTGCCCCTAGGGGCGGTATCAGATTCACTGGAACAAGGAGACGCTGCACAGACCTGGGGACATGCGCTCAGCGCCCTGCTTCTGGCCATGGACCGGAAGATGCTCTCACTCTTTCCTGAGAACTCACGATGGGCCAGGCACAGTGACGCATGCCTATTATGCCAGCACTCAGCAGGCTGAGGCAGGAGAGAGCTTTGCAGAGGTCAGAGGTCAGAGGCACACCTTGGTGCTGGCAGAGAGCTGTGCCCCTCGTCCCCCCCCTTTAGGTTTTAGTCTCAGGTGACCTTTTTAGCACTGTAAATACTCATGTTTCTTTACCCTGTAACAAGATACCGCATCAGCACCTCTATTAGACCCACCTGCGATGCTTAGAGTCGGCTGGGGGATGAAGAGTATCCTAGGCAGCTCTGCACAGGTCAAGACCCGGAAGCAGGGCCGAAAGCGCCTCCTTCCAGGAGAGCTGTCTCGGTGAGGTCCTCCACACTCGGGGACCCAGCATTGAAGCCAGCGATAGACCTCAGGCCCCGTCCCGACTTCAGGGCTCCCTCTGAACCCTATCAGTTTCCAACCACAGCAGCCCAGTCTTCCCAACCTCTCCTGCCCACTGCCATGAACCGCTCGCTGCAGCAGGGCCGCACCCCAGTGCAGGCTCATCCGCATCCATGTGCAAAGTCACAGCTTGCGCAGGGGAGGAAGTACATGGGACTAGCACTTCTGGAAAGCCGCGAGCCTGGGAACAGAGCGGTGGGGCTGAGCAGGTGCACCCCAGGTGCTGACTCAGGCCCAGCTGCAAAAGAGGCGGAGCAGGCAGAGCAGAGCGGCAGAGGTTCCACCTCTGCCTCCACACAGCTTGGAGCCGGTTCTGACCCACACTGCAGGCCAACAGCTCAAGCCCAGCACCTGGAGAGCTAAGAGGTAACTACCCCGCCTTCAGAGGTTGCACCCCGCGTAAACAGCCAGACAGGAGCCGTGCGTGCGGGGCAGGTTTTATTTAGCCAAGGATACAGACAGTATTCAGGAAAATAAAACAGATGAAACAAATGCTAAGAGACTGCGATGCCACATGCTACGCTGAACCTAATTTTATTCATGCTTGCCTTGGGAAGAGGAGATCATTCGGTAAAAACATACAGTAAAAACAGAAAGTGTCTTACCATGTACAACTGTTAAACTACAATAATGATGTACCTTAATTACTTCCATGCACACGAGTCTAACATTACACCTTTTTAAAAAATAAACACAATTAAGACTTCTAGGAGCATTTTATAATAAAGTAATTCCTAATTTTTCTTTGTAGATAGATCAAGCACCTCCAAAATACAAATTCCTATACACAGTGAGTACTTTATTTCGAACGAACACGTCAGTACGTGGACACAGCCTTGGGTGAAGCTGACGGGACGACCTCAGCTACGGAGGCGACACACCATAGTGCCAAATGCATAAAGCGTAGTTGCAAATAAATTTTAAAAACTAAGTTAACTTTTATCATTAAATACAGAAAATATACTGCTTTGCTAAAATAAATAAGATGTGATGTCTCAACACTTCACTCTAAAGAATGAACACCAGGACGCGTACAGACGACAAATGGTCTCGAGAACAAATGGCCCCTACCATGGGCGCTGGCCGAACACAAGTCACACCGTGAAGCACTATGGGTCGTGAGGGTTTCGCCAATACGTCTGTTACCTTGAGGTAGATAACACATGTGTACCAAATTCGGCATTCATTTTCAGTTGCTGCTGGTATCATGTGTTTTAAGAAATGTGTACAGTATGAAAAACTTGAAAATACTAATGAATGAAAAATGTTTTAGGAAAAAAATAGATATTTCCATGCAGTTCTGTACAGTCTCACTGTGTAAATTTCAAGGCAAGAGTTTTGTTTCCTGTAAAACAGACCACTGTTCTAGGAGAGAAGGTGTTCACTGGTCTTAGTGCATTTCTTTTGTCTCTTCCTGCATTGCATTATTTGCTCAATTCTTTTTTGTGTGCAAACGACATGCCAGGTAAAATGAAAACGATCTCACATGTAGAAAAAAAGTCTGGATTTTTAAAAACTGAGAACTGAGAAAATCCTTACTAAAGGACACCATCTGATTCAAGTAAAAAAATGACTTAAACACTAGGAATAAAAAAGACGAGACGCACTTCATGGAGAACACAGACACGTCTGCTGAGTGTTTAGTTCAGATGCCTCAGGATGCTGCCATAGGTCCTCGGGGCCACATGCGGGGCCGCCCTCACAGCCGGCATGGGCTTCCGGGCGGCCCCCGAGGGGCTGTGCAGCTGCGGGAGGCCCATGCACTCCAGCTGCTTGTTCAGCAGGAGCTCCCCGCCGCGGCTCAGGAAGCCCTCCCCGCCGCCCCGCTCCCCCCGGTGCCCATCCTCGGCTGGCTCCGCGTCTAGCAGGTCAGCATCCTCCCGCCTGCTGAAGAACCTGTCCAAGTAACTGGGGTAAGGGTGCTCCTTCTCCGCCTGCTCGTCCTTCCTGACCTCGCAGCAGAACTGGTCAATGAGGAACCGCTCCTCCCCGCCACCCCCGAACGGGCCGTCCCGGGACGACTGGTACAGCGCCTCCAGCTGCGCCAGGTTGGCCATGCCCTTCTCCTGCTTCTCCCGGCTCACGGACTTGGGGAGCAGGCCCTTCAGCTCTAGCTGGGACACGGAACTATTCAGGTCGTTCAGTTTGTCCACGACATCGGCGGGCTCGCGCTGTGAACTGAGCTGAATAGTTCCTGCGATAAAGGAGTCGAAGTCGAAGCCCTGACCCTTCTCCCGCTCCCTCTCGGCCAGCTGCTGGCTGGCCTCCTCCAGCGCTATCCGGGCCTTCACTAACCCATTCCGCTCACACTTGGACTTGCCCTTTTTATCAGGCTTCTCTCTGCTCTGCTCCTTCCAGTTGGAAAGATCTATGATAAGTTTGGGCTCATAGTAGTGGTTCACCTCACTCTCCCTCCAGACCAAACTATCTAAGTACGCCGCTGCCCGCGCTTTGTAGTTACAGGTGTGGCCGCACTCCAGCTCACAGTACTTGTTCTCATGGTGATCTGGGTACTGCCAGCACGGCTCGGCAGAGTAACTGGCATCAAAAGCGGGGTCTTCCAGGTACTTCTCTCTGTCTCCATCCAAGTACTTCCGAGGATCCACTTGGCCTTCTTCCTCATCAGTGACGTCGGACAGGGCCCTGGGGTCCAGCTGAACCTCATCGATATCAAAATTGTTGTGTATGGGCCAATCATGCTCCGAAAACTGACAGTCATGGTACCTGGGAAGAAGGGAGGGCAGCATCAGTTCTTGGGCCCTGAGGGCTTTCTGGGAGCGCACTGTGCCACTCCATGGGGGACAGCAGGAGCAAGCCCCAGGTGCCCCCACCAGGACCCAGCTCCTCGTGGACGGGAGCAGCACTGGGTCACTGCAGGTGGAGCTCAGATCCCATGAGGGGCCAGAGTCCCTCCCTCTCCAACACCACCAACCCCGTCTCTCCCGCTGCACACTATTTCGGCTACCTTTCGTCCACACCCACACACTGCAGACAGCTGCGGATCCCCCGCAAAAGTCCCAGCCACGCAGCAGGGCTCTCGTCTTCCCAGCTACCTTGGAAATCTCCCCTCTGCTGCCAACAGGCAGGACACTGAGGGAGGTTCCCAGCTCTGCCGCCAACAGACAAGCAGCCTCTCCAGACCGGCCAGTAAGAGGGGACCCGAGCCGTGCGCCCACTGAGGGGCAGTCCGCAGGGCAGGGGGTGGGGAAAGGGGGAGGCGGGAAGACGCAGAGGGAGAGGGAAACCGGAGTGGGGCCGGCGGGCCTGTGTGAGCACAGACACCCGGCCCTTAGGAGGGGAAAGGGACTTCTTAGATTGACAAGCTTCTCTTTTTAAACATAAAAATATATGAAATTTGAGAAACTCATTAGGGACCACCAATGCTTGCTGCCTGACGATTCTGAGCAATACTGGTTCCCTCTCACAGGTGAGCCCCGTCTACAGCAGAATTTCTTGCCTCAGCTTCCCCCAGGGAGCCAGAGTCCTTCGAGGAGGCCGAGGGAAAGAACCCTGCACTTCCTGCTGTCCGCTCCTACTCACACTGCCCACACCGGGCAGGTTCCTTCACTGAGCCCAAAGGAAGGACCCTGACAGGCCACCACGCACAGGGGACAGGCACCACTGTCGCCTGTCGGGAATAAACAGTGTTTCTGTTCTGATCTGACCAGCGTGCCATGGAGCTGGTCCCTGGTCCTGGTCCCCTGTCACATGCGGAGCAGGTGCGGTGCCCAGCTCCATCCCCAGCGCAGAAGGAAAAGACTAAAGGCTGTGGGGTGACGCCCTTAAGTGTGACCCTCTCAAAGCCAACAGCTTAAAGCGTTCAGCTTTCCAGGCTGAGGCAGGAGGATCACAAGTTTGTGGCCAGCCTGGACAACTCAGTGAGGTCCTGTCTAAAAATAAAAATTAAAAAAATTTTAAAAATTTAAATAAAGCCTGGGGACAAGTCCAGCCCTCTGGGTTCAGTCCCCAGCACAATCCTCAGGTTTCCAAACCCTCCCACTGAAAGACCTTGTTATTTTATTAACATGCCTACGTGGCTCTCAAACGCAGCACCTAACTTTTGCCGTGATCCATCTCCTGTGCAATACCCATTTAATTCAGTATTCACGCTGCAGAAAGCCCATTTAGAGACATGGGTGTATCTAACAGAAACCACTGCGGCTCTCACAGACAGCTTTCACATGGAGCTGGCCACACTGGGCCCCCTTTACCTCTCCCAGTTGTAAATGTGGCTGTGAGTTTCGTCCATGAGCAGGATGTCATCCACTTCGTCCTCGATGTGGAAGGGGTGGCTGGAGATGGGCTCATCGGTAGGGAAGGCGTACATGCTCATGTACGGGTGGGACAGGGCCTCCTCCGCCGTCAGCCGGTCCATGGGGCTGAACGTCAGGATCTGCTCCAGGAAGGCCAGGGCTACAGGAGAAAGAGGCGGTGCTCTTGAGGGAAGAGCCGGTCATCTGCGGACACCGACAAGAGATGACTGGCCAGGCACAGAGCTCACCACGGCCTCTGACACAGCGGGCTGCGCAGCCAGCGGCCACACAGGCAGCAGGCTAGTTCACCCGTCTCCACCAAAAGAATAAAGCTAACTTACCTACACCGTGGATTACAAAGACATTTCTTCCATCAACACAAATACCTGAAATGTTGTCCAATCTCATCTACAGCCAGTCATGAAGACCAAGCAAAGGAATAAGTAAAGTTAACCACATGAAACAGGCTTTGTCAGTCAAAAATGGTCAAATAATGGCAAAGTCCCAAGTGCATCTGAGAAAAAATAAAGACTGAGTATTTTCAAAATCGTGGGTACTTTACATGATTTAATAAATATTAATCTGAACCACATGTGATAATCACAGTGAGCAGCCATGTGTGGTGGTATCACACACCTGCAATCCTAGACTCAGGAGGCTGACGCAGGAGGCTCACTGTGAGTTCAAGGCCAGTCTGGACTAATAATAATAATGAGAACAGGTGATATGAATGATGGGTGTATAATCTACAGTAAGCTTAGGATGTTCAGGATATTAACCCAAACTTCCTTTTCTTGCCCCCTGCAGCACTGGGATGGAATGCAGGGTTGCAGCACCGGGCTGCATGCCCAGCCCGTACCTATATCTTTGAGATAAGCATCCCGCTAAGTCACTGAGTTGCCCAGGCTGCGCTCAAACTCCAGAGCGCTGGGATGATGGGCGTGCACTTCGCAGGTTCAGGAGAGCACATGGTCTGCACAGGCTGTGCACACAGCGCACTCCATGAGCACAACCCACGGATGCAGACCACGCCCCAGCCCTGCCTGTGCACGCAGTAAACTCGCCTCTGCTAGCGAAGGACACGTGCTTGCCGGTAGTCCCGCTGTATTCCAGGGAAGTGCAGGGAAAATGGAACCCTGCACCTTGCTTGGGTCACCCCAAGAGGTGAGGAGCTGCTCCCGTGGCCTCCCCCGTTCCCGCTGTTACGCATGCCTGTCCCCGGGCTGACTCCAGCCACTCCAGGGCCTCCGCTCACAACCGCCGACCACCCCCGAGAAGCAGGGCCCACGACCTGGAGCAGGGGGGCAGGCGGGGCGGTGAGCGGAGAGAGGACAGGCTGGGGACCGCAGAGGCAGGGAGAAGTGCGACCCAACTACCGACCGACCGACCAACCAGCTCCACGCAGTGCGCACGCCCCGCCCAGGGGTGGCAGTACCTTCTCGGCCGATCCCCGGCAGCAGCTGCGTCAGGGGCCGGTGCGGCTCACTCATGTCACTCCGGATGTAGACGGGGATGACGCTCAGCAGCTCCTGCCGGTCCTCCTCGTGCACCACAGGGATGGACTCCAGAATCAGCTGCATCTGCTCCAGCTCGTGCGCACCTGGGAGCAGAGGGCCCACGGGTGAGCGGAGCGGAGTGTGGCCGCTGCCATCAGCGGGCTCCCCGCAGGACGCAGCTCTCTGGTCCCCGAGCAGAGGGACATGACTCTGCTCTGCAGGAGCCGCTCCTGAAGCCTGGCCTGGCTCAAAGGTTGCCAAAGGCAGCAGGGGCGAGGACAGAAGCGCATCCCCAGCACAGAGGGCTGGGCCACGCTCCCACAGTGACATGGGAGGCTCGGCCACCTAACTCAGGCCACTCTACACAGTAGAACCCTGGCTGCATGTGTGCTTTAAGGGTTCTCACTCGCCTGCCTGCTGATTTCTAGAAATGGATTCGACTATTTAGATGCTGAGTGGGCGATGGGAGTCCAGCTGGGAACAAAGCGGATAGGCCCTGCCTAGGGCGGGGCAGCTGGGGGTAAAGCTGGTGGCCACCAGCAGAAGCAGAGTTGGGAAGGAGAGTGTGGCGAGGCCCTGTGGATGCCGCAGCAGGACCTCACAGAGAAGCCACCATTTGCAGGGAGGGGGAGGGGAAGCAGG
>RJWM01041306.1:0-14967 GCA_004363535.1 Dasyprocta punctata | reverse complement strand
TTATTACAAAATAAATGAAAGAACTCATTAAAATGATTATAAGAAAAATATGTGACAATAAAACTAAAAAGACAATGGCAGATCTAAGAATCCAGTAATGATCTTAACTCTTTCATTCCTGTTTTCCTCAATCTTTTTCTATCTACTGTTCAAGACTTCTCCACAGGCCACATGGATGAGAGTACTTTGGACTTTTTGTAAAATGTTTCCATGACAACATAAGATCAACTTTTTTCAAAAACAGTATCTAAGGAATAGCACTAAAAATATTTAAAAATTTGTTCACACCTGAGATAAAAAAAAGGTCTTTGTACACATACACTAAGAAATAATATTAGGAAATAAAAATATTGCTCTAATTTTACATCAACAATGAAAAGGAAATATTCCAAAAAGAAAGAAAGAATGAAAGAAAGAAAAAGAAAGAAAGAAAATATTCCTAGGGTTCTTCTATCCAACATTGTCACCATAGGGCACATACAATATTTTAATTCTAATGATTTAAAATTTTTTAATTAAATCTTTATTTGATAATTACCACCATATTTGACTGAGAGCACAGAATATTTTCATCACTACAAAAAGTTCTACTGGATAATACCATTCTAGGGCTTCAGAATGACCCATTTTTGAAACTGAGAAGCAACTCCTGCTTTTTTTTTTTTTTTTGGCATGATTATGCTTTTAATATTTTAATCCTCATAAATTTGATTAAGAAGGTGTGTGATAGCAGAGGCTTGAAAAAGTAGAAATTATTTCTTATTTTAGGAACAGGCTGAGTTCCCTCGACACTTTTGTTGTAAACCGTCTTTTAGGGCCAAAAAACAGGCAGCAATCCAAAGTTGCAAAATTTCTTCCTAGGAGCCTGAAGGCCTTTCCTAATTCTGGCAAACCATAAATATTCAGCACTGTGGGATTTAAAATGTTGAAACAGTGATCTCATGCATTTAGCTTTTTGTCTCAAAAAATTTTCACGGTTCTCTTCTAAATTCATAATGGACTTCTTTGTGTCACATCCTTTTCCCATATTGGTCATTTTCTCTTCCCTTTTATATGATTCATATTTTAATATAATAAACCTACATTATTTACTGGCTTGGATAGACATTTGTGTGAGTATTGAAGAACAGAGAACATTCAGAAATGTTTTAGAATTCTGCCATCTTTGAGGTTGATAAACCTAGAGACTTGTTATTTACCTAGAAAAAACTGAATTTTGAGTATTTGATATTACACTACACAAGTCATCTTTTTCACCAAAGAACAAGCTGAATAAATCTTTGCAAGAATTTAAATTTTTCTCTAGTTTCTTCCTGCATAAAAATATATAGGGTTAGATCATCGAAAACCACTTTTATTGCCTAGTGAAGATTTATATAAATACTAATAATTTGATCTAATATCTAGTTAGAATGCATTATTTCACCTTCCTACAGTGGAAAAAGTCTGTATCTGACCTACAGATCCTCATTATGATTTTTTTCTTATTTTCAAAAGATCATAAGGAGACTGAAAGGACAAAGTCCCTTTACAAGCAGTGTAGCCAATGAACAATTCGTCCTCATCCTAGAGCAGAGAAACCAATAAGGAAGCAACCTTGCTAGAGAAGTCTATATATGTGCTTTTTGAGGTTTATTGTAGCTACCACTGTAATAAATAAGGTTCACCAGGTAGGATTTATGAAATTAAACAATTGTCATAGGAACATTATTTTTCATATTTGCGGAACTTACATTTTTAAGTCTTAGAAGTCTTTATCAAACGGAAAGGAATCATTAGTACATCTCCAGTGCCAGCCCCTTCCCACAACTGAGAAAGCATTACAGGCACTGGCTTTGGACAACTGAGAGGGATCAACAATGCAGGGCATTTTTAAAAATTACTTGTGATCCTTCTAGAATTTCCTGGGTTCAGCCATAACATTAATATAAAATAAATCATGTTTGATATTAGAACTCAGAGAAGGGAAAGAGGAACAAAGGTTTGCATTGAAATGAGTGGTAGAGACCCTTGAATCACCAGGGATCCCGGATGGGGCATGCAGGGAGGGAAACAAGGTGACGAGGATGTGCCTGTGGTCTGTCAGGAAGGACAAGAACACCACGTGCTGTATCAACCTTTTTCAGACTTCGGCATGCACGTTCTGCCAGTGTAGCTTTTGATAAAATAAGTGTGCATTAGGAACTGAAATTCTGCACTTCTGTCAGGGTCCTCAGGACCACTGCTGTGCTTCCATGCGTCACATTTTGAGTGACAAGGTTGTGATAAACTCAATTTCCATAAGCATTGAATCACTTTTTTTTTTTTTTTTTTTTTGGTGGTGATGCTGGGGATTGAACTCAGGGCCTTGTACATACTAGGCAAGCATTCTACCACTGAGCTATATCCCCAGCCCCAGTCACATTTATTGAAACTTTTGGAGCCTGCCCATCACAGATTTTACTTCACTTGATCCCTCCTTGAATAAAATAGCATCCTGTTTTATTTTTTTCTGGTCCTATTGTATCGATGCTATGGAAACATAATAAAGGACAATTCAGGGACTCAGCACCATACCACACTCCTGGCTATTTGAGACAGTCTCCTTTACATAATCCTGAAGATCATCTCCAATCCACACTTGCCTGTTCCAGGCTGGATGTAATTAGATAGATCAGTGCTAAAAATGCTGCATGCTCAAAGAAGTTTGAAAACACTGAGTTAAAATAGTTTATTTGCTAATAATACTCTCAGAATGTTTAATGTGAGTGTACATGAGAAGTACTAAGAGAGAGACTGATCATCGACATGATGATTTCTGCCTATTCATACCTGTTGGAAAAGGTTAGCTCTACAACAAATAGAGTTCAGAGTGGCCATTAGTTTACCCTTCTTTACTTCATAGATACTATTTGCATTGGTGTAATCAGTGACCTATATTTAAGGATAAGTCACTCAGAAGAGAATTTTCAAAGATAGACAGATATGATGTCCATCAAGACAGATATAATGATCAGGACAGACATAATGATCACCTTTGCACCACTCAATTAGATAGGGTTGAGCAGAGAACAGTATTCATAGAAAATACTGGAAGGATCATATGATGAGAATGTGCAGGAGACATGTTGTAGAACTGAGTATGTTAAAATAAGAACACTATTGTAAATGCCACAGTATAGCTGTAGTCTGTAAGTTAGAAAGTGTAGTGACAGACAGGACCAGTCTTCTGTACACCAACAGAAACAGAATGCCTCATCACAAGTAAGAGACACGCCCAACCCAGGGCCTCAGCTTTACATGGAAGTTTTCCAACCACACTTCATGGTACCTTCTGATCTTTACCTCTGCAAATGAAAAGAAAAAACAAATGCCTCCCATCCTGAGACTCGAGTAATCTGTCTCGGACTAGCCCACTTTGATGACTAGAAGAGAAGCTCCCAACAACATGAAATGTGTGAAATCCAAAGCAATAGCAACAACAAAAAATACTTCTCTCACCTTTCTCTGGACTGTGTTAAAATAAATACTAGATGGAGCAAACTGGACATATGGTGTTAATAGACCATTTCCATTTTTAATACCAGAAGTGAAAAGAACTTAACCAAAGTGACTTTCTCCTTTCACATGCAGATAGAAATCTATGCTTTCAAACTTCAGAAGAATGTCACACAAATGCTCTCATGGGGGCTGAATGAGTCTCCTTGATATCAAAGTTCCATCTCATAAGAAAATTCTGTCCAAAGGTTCTCAGTGTAACTGCCCTGGAATCACCTAGAGAACTGGTTAACACAGAGCACTGGGCCCCACCCTCGAGGTTCTGATTTAGTTGAACAGGACCAGGGACTGGGGATCTACATTTAAGTCCTCAGGAGATGCTGATGCTTGTCATGTGAAGGCCACAGTTTAAAGAACACAACTGGAATATAAGGAGCCATGATGATCACCTGGTCCTCATCTTTTCCCTTACAAATGAGGAGTCAGGCACAGAGAATTTATCACCCACACTGAAGCCTGAGACAGTCCCTTGGTCACAAGTCCTAAGTGTGATCCCTGCACTCTGCTCTCCCCTCCTCCACTGCTGCAGTCACATGCCCAGCACCTCAAAATGTCCTATGTAGCAACTTCCTACACTCCACGCCCCTCCTTTATCAGAACAAATTGTGAGACTTTGACAAGGGCAAGAGAGATTACTGAGCACCCTGTCAATGCAGCCTTCTGATCTACCTTTGCCTTTTATTGCCTGTCAGTTGTTAAAACTAATACTAAAACAAATGATTCTTGTCTGAAAAAAATGGAAGAGAATTGAGTCCCTTGAAATACAATTTATTATTGGGTTGTAGATATTACCAAATGTGCATTTTCTTGTAAGCTATTTCAGCACTCTCAACTACCTAAGAATGTGTGGTTCTTTATTTATCACCCTGTAAGCGGTTAGATCCTCACTTCATACAACATACAATGGCTTATAATTTTTTTCCTTACAATTCATTTATTTCTCTGAAGATCTTAGTGATGTGTCTCCTAATTCCATTGTTTATTGTAGGGTATGTCTATTAGAGATGAATTATCTTAATTTTTGTTTATTTGGGAGTATTTTACTTTTTTCTTTGTTTTTAAAAGGCAGTTTTGCTTGATATGCAGTTTTTGTTAATAGTCTTTACTTCCAGCACTTTAAATATACAGAATCACCCTGCATTCATTTGGCCTCACTGGATTTTGACAAGAAATCCTTTATACTTATTGAGGATTATTTATATGTGATGAGTCACTTTTCTCTCACTGCTCTAAAGTTTTTCTCCTTGGACTGGGAACATTACTCAGTGGCACAGCATCTGCCTAGCAAGTGCAAGGGCATGAGTTTGATTCCCGGTATCAAAAACAAACAAACAAACAAACAAAAACTATGGAACTCTTTCAGTGTATCCTCCTTGAGTTCCCTGAAATTCTTGGATGTGTAGATTAATGTATTTCATCATGTCCAGGAAAATTAGGGCCATTATTTTCTCATATTAGTTCCATCTTTTATCAATTTTTTCTCCTTTTGATTCCATAAGACAATCACAGTTGAACTATGTTTAAATTCGCTAATTCCTTCTTCTAACAGTTCAAAATGATCATTTATTCAATCTAATGAATTTTTCATTTCAGTTATTGAACTTTTTAGCTTCAAGATTTCTATTTTTCAAAAATTTTCTCTATTAGCTGGGCCTGGTGGCGCACGCCTTTAATCCCAGCACTTGGGAGGCTGAGGTAGGTGGAGTGTTGTGAGTTTGAGGCCTGCTTGGGCTACAAAGCGAGCGCAAGGCAAGCCTGAGCTCCATAGTGCGACCCTGCCTCAAAAAAATTGGGCTGGAAGTTTGGCTCAGTGGCTTACGCGCCTGTCTGGCAGGCATGAGGCTGTGAGTTTGATCCCCGGTGCCGCAAAAAAAAAAAAAAAAAAAAAAAAATCTCTATTAATGTTCTCTGTTTGGTGAGACAACAATCTCATACTGTCCTTGAATTTTTTTATACATGATTCCTTTTAGCTCATAGATGATTTAAAGTATTTGTTTAGAAATTTTGAATTTGGAACTTAATTAAATTGACTATTCGTCCTCTTATGAATGGATTCCTGTTTCTTTTTGTGCCTCTATCTTTGTCGTTGCTAAAATCTTGATATTTTAAATGATATATCTACTCTAAAAATCTTTTCCTCAGGACTTATTGTTCTTTGTTGCTTGTTCCCGTGATTGTTGTTGCTGTTTATTTATTTGTTCAGTGACTTTTCTGCACTAATTATATGAAGTTAGTATCTGTTTTCATGCACAGCTGTTGAAGTTGCTGCCCGGTTAGATTAGAAGTCAATAAATTATTAGACAGAGATTTCCATACCGTTGCTAATGGGATAGATGTGTGCATTGGTGAGTATCTTGAATGCCTTTCCAGGTATTTTACAACTCTGCTTTAACCTTTCTTCCTACTTGTGCAAGTGACTCAAGGAAAGCAATAGATAAGAGATTAGGTCTTTCTCAGGTCTTCCTTGTATGTGCACACAACCTTGCACATGTAAGTGACCTTCCAGATTCTAGGAATGTTTTGTTTTTCAAACATTTCTTAGTTTTTGTGCTTTGGCCAGCGTTCTATTAACTCTTACCAACAACCCTGTCTTAGGTATCTGCAACATTAAATCACTGATACTGATTTAAAAAATAAATAAAAGCTGTAAGTATAGGGCTGTTTGCACAGAGAAATTTGAGTTATATTAACTAGGGAAGCCCAGAAAATGGAGATTTTCAATGAACTACCATATAGGTCAAACTTTAAAGGTCATGGGGCTTGGTGGAAGTTCTAAACCCACTGTCTATTCTCCAGTGGGTGCTAGATTTGTGGTTTCCAAAGCTACCATGGTTGTGAGGCTGTTGGTTTTGAATGCTACTATGGAGCTAGAGTGTTAGGGAGAGGAGAATGGGATTAAGTCAAATTAAAATTCAATAAAGAAATTCATTTTTCTTATTAAGATTTAGCCTTGTTTCTTGACTAAGTACACCTTGGAATTTTGCAATCCATTTGTTAATTTCCAGATTTCTGAAAAACTTGAATTTGACCATTTTTGCCATTGACCTCATTGTTTTTATGGAGGAGCAGATTTTTGGATGCTCTTATTCTGACATTTAAGAACTAGTCTCCCCTTTAGAATGTCAAAAATAATTTTTTAAAAAGATAAAATTATGATATAAAAATTTTGAAAACTATTAAATGAACATGGGCCAAGAATTTCAGCTAAGTCATTACTTATTGTGGAACTCACTGAAAGAGAATTATAAAAATTATAAATTATAAGTTACAAAATTTAAAATTTATAAGATTTTATAATCTTATAAGTGACTTATCACATATAAATAATCCTCAATAAGTGTAAGGGATGATTTCTTGTTAAAATTCAGTGAGGCCAAATAAATGCAGGGTGATTCTATATATTTAAAGTGCTAGAAGTAAAGACTATTAACAAAAACTCCATATCAAGCAAAACTGCCTTTTAAAAACAAAGAAAGAAGTAAAATACTCCCAAATAAACAAAAATTAAGATAATTCATCTCTAATAGACATGTCCTACAATAAACAAAAATAACTCAAATTATTAAAACCAGGAATTAGAAGGCACATCATTAAGACCTTCAGAGAAATAAACAAATTGTAAGGAAGAAAGCTACAAGCCATTGTATGTTGTATAAGGTGAGGATCTAACCTCTTTTTTTTAATCAGGAATCGAACTCACAACCTCGTGCTTGCCAAGCAGGCTCTTATGCCACTGAGCTACTTCCCCAGCCCAAGCCATTGTATGTTAACAAATTGGATAGCATAGATCAAGCAGTCAAATATTTAGGAAGACATGAACTAACAAAACTGACCCATGAAGAGACTGAATTTTGAATACAGCTAAAAGACACCAAGTTACTAATCAGAAGCCCTAGGCCTATGTGGTTTTACGTGAGAATTAAACTAAATGTTTAAAAAATAATGAACAGTTATTCACCAACTTTTCCAAAAAGTAGAATTTGTCCAGAAATGGAAAGTTGTTTCACAACAAGTTTCAAATTAAGAAATCTGTCAATCAATAACCATTTAAGTAGAATAAAGGTGAAATATACAGTATGTCTCAATAAAGAAGAAAATGCATTTGAAAAATTCTATAGTCTTTCATGTAAATATAAGTACATACACAAGCAAACATCTTAAACATAGAAGGAAATTTCCCTGACCTGATAAAGGCCACAGATAACATACACTTACCGGTGAAAGATGAGTTGCTTTCTACTAAAATCTGGAACAAGACAAGAATGTTTTTGGTTTTGGTCTTTTTGGTACTGGAAATCAACTCAGGACCTTGCACTTACCAGGCAGGCACTGCACCACTGAGCTAAATCCCCAGCAAGAATGTCTGTTTTAATCATTATTATTCAGTATTGTTTAGGAAGTTCTAGTCAGAACAAGTAAGCAAAAAGAAACATATAAAAGGCATGTGATAAGAAAAAAGTAAAACTATTTCTGTTTTCAGATGATATAATATTGTATGTAGAAAATCCTAAGAATCAATAAAAATATGAGAATATAACAAATTTAGCAAGGTTGCAGGATATAATACCAATATACAAAAGTTCATTGTGTTCAATAGCAGTAAATAACCCAAAAATTTATTCAAGAAAATAATTCCATTTACAAGAGCATCAAAAAGTGAAAGAAATACTTCAGAGTAAAATCCTCATACCGAAAATCTGGAAAACATCAATGAAAGAAATACCTATGTAAATAGGAAGACATCCCATATTCATGGATCAGAAAACTTACTATTGTTAAAATGTCAAAATGTTATTATTCCACAATTGTCTTACATATTCAGTTTAAGTTTAACCCCTACCAAAGTCTTGGCTGCATTGTTTCCAGAAATTGACGAGTTGTTCTTATAATTTTACAGAAACTCATAGAAAACAAAATAATGAAAACAGTCTGGAAAAAAAAGAACAAATTTGCAGGATTTAGACTTCCCAATTTCAAAACTTATCACAAAGTTATAGTGATTAATGCAACGAATACTGGCATAAGGATAAGCATATAGATCAATGGTAGCAGAATTGAGTTCAGAAATAACTTACTTTCTAATCAACTGATTTTCATCAAGGCTACCAAAACTACTTAGTAGAGAAACAATAATCTTTTCAACAAATGGTTCAGAGACATACTGATATTGATATATGAAAGAATAAATTTGAATCTATTCCTTACATCATATGTAAAAATTAGTTCACATCGATCATAGACCTAAATGTAAAAGACAAAATGATAAAACTCTTAGAAGAAAATATAAGAGTAAATCTTCATGATATTGCGTTGTGACTGTTTCTTGTATGACACCAAAAGCACAAATGTTGAAATAAAAAGTAGATACAGTAGATTTCACAGAAATTAAAAACATGTTTCTAAAAACAGGTGACAAGATAAAGAAAATATGGTATCTACACAATGTTGTACTATTCTCCCATAAGGAAGGATAAACATGAGTCATTTGTAGGAAACCAGGTGTACCTTGAAACCACATGTTAAGTGAAATAAATCAGACGTGCAAGCTTAAATATCACATGACTTCTCCTATATGAGAAATCCAAATTATAAATAAAGAACAAAATAAAAGATAGGAGGACTCCCCCCAAGATGGTGGAACTGTAAACAGCAAGGTAAACAGCCTCTCTAAATGATACTGTCCAGATGCTGGAATATAGCAACATGGGGAGGATAAAAAGGAAGGAGCCAGGTCCTCTGGAACCAAGAAGAATCTAAAGCGAGAATTGAAGACCACATAAAGAGTGGAAAGAGGCACTTAGACAAGGAGAGTGGTGGCTGGTGGTGCCTCTGCCTGGGGCCGGACTTTCTCTGTGAAATGTGTTCCTGGAACCTGGACACGTACGGTCCGAGAACTGAGACTGCAGTGGCTGCGAACCTGGAGCCATCGGCCCAGCAAGACGGCGTCAGAAGAGAGCGACAGTGAACAGGGGGAGCCGACCTGGAGAACTGTGAGTGGAGGTTCTCACCCCCACTCCAGTATGAGGGAGAGATAGGTGGGGAGACATCTTGGAGTTGGGCTGGGAACTCGTGGCTGGGTGCGGATCTGCAGAGGTCACTCAGGCTGAGCCCTGTCCCTGCGCACATTCTGGGGGCCACCTCAGAGGGTCCCTGTGGGTGACAGGCTTGGTCTGAAGATGGCGGCTCCGTGTGTGCTCCAGGGGTGTTGCAGAGAGTCCACGGGTGACCGGTTCACCGGCCCAGGCAGCTGCCGGCCCCTACACGCACCACACCAGCCATTGTGGTGCCAAGGCAGGCTGGGGAAAGGCAGTGGATAGCGCTGTAACAGCGCCCCCAGTGGCCCCCATCAGATATCCATAGTCGGCCCTGGCTGGAGGAACCAGTCTTACTTTGAAGAGGTTACAGCCAACGCAGGGAGTGCCTGGGTCCCCAGTACCAATTTGCCCAGGGGAACGAAGGAAAATGCCAAGACAAAAAAGCAGGGGGCAGTCTCTGGCCTCCAGTTCAAGCAGAGTAAATCCAGGAGATGCAAACGTAGAGTAGATCGGAAGTCCCACAACTGAAGTTTCTAAGGTGATGGAAATGGAAGTAAAGAAACAACTTCAAGAGGCTATAAAAGAGATTAGAGCAGAAATGCTGACTCAACTGAAGGAAGAAATGAAAAACATAATAAAAGATCTGCTAGGCAACCCTAAAGGAGACATAGATGAAAAAATGGAGCATAGGAAAATGAAGGAAACCTGGAATGAACAATACAAAAAATACTTAGAATGCATGAAACAGATTGAAAGAGATTACCAGGAATTCAAAAAATCCAATGAAAGTTGGCAAAACCACCTAAAGGAAACTAAAGATAGGCTTTTAAACCTTGAAGATAAGTTTACAGCTTATGATAGAGAAAGGAAAGATCTTTTAAAAATAACAAGAAACCTGGAAGTAATGATACAATGGCTACAAGACAACCCAAAGAAACACAACTTAAGAATTAAAGATGTGAGTGAAAAAACATGGGTCAATACAAATCAAATTAAAAGCCTATTTACAGAAATAATTTCAGAAAACTTTCCAAACATGGGAACAGGAAGAGACTTTCAGATAAGTGAAGCATATAGAACTCCAGCTAAACATAACCAAAATATACCTACACCCAGGCATATAATAATCAAGATCCCAGAAATTCAACACAAAAACAGATTATTAAGAGCTATTAGAGAAAAAAAAAACAGATCACCTACAAAGAAAAACCCATCAGAATCATGACAGACTTCTCAACACAAACCATCAGGTCAAGAAGAGCTTGGAGTGAAGTACTTCAAGCCCTGAAAGAAAACAACTTCCAACCCAGAGTGATGTACCCTACAAAACTATCTTTCAAAATCAATGGAGAAACAAGATACTTCCACACAAAGAACAACTAAAGGAATTTATGACAACCAAGCCAACCCTACAGAGAATACTGAAGGACGTTTTAGAGAGAAATAAAAAAAAGTCCACAGCTCCAGAAACAGCGGCAGAGGGATATCACCGAGCAGAGCAGACAATTGAATAATCCATCATCAGGATTTGAGTCCAGTAATGTCTTCGATGAGCTGTTTAGTTTGATCTTATTCTATCTTGACCTGCCTAATTTTATTATATATGATGACATAGACAGCTACTCCAAAGATAACAAAATATATTAGGATAGCCTTTACTGATATTTGATCACCTTGTTTTGAAACCCTGTATTGCTTTCATTATTCTGTTTTGAGTGATTTTAACCTATTTTGGTTTGTTTGATTGTATTATAACAGATTATATAGGCAAATGCTTAGAAGATAATATGAGGCATTATAGAAATCAACATTGTATTACTAGGTATTGTTTCCATTGTTTTATCTTTTATTGGTTTTATTCTGTACTATTTTCTTTGATTATATTAGGCCTGATGGTATGGGCAGTTATTTTGAAGATAACAAGAGGTATTACAAGGGGAAAGGAGGAAAGAAGGAAGGGAGAAGGAAAAAGACACAGATTTATATGTGGGTATACATAGGATGGTCAAAATACTATACTACTAAATTAACTATTGAAAGAGAACAGTTGATACTCATATGATTGGATCAATTTTACATGTCTATATCTGTCAGTCTGAGCTAACCCTTTGAAGGTAATGAAATACAATGTTACAACCAGTGTCAAACTCCAACTACTTCATTTTGTAAACCTATAATGTTACGGTATCTCATTTGTTGTTGTTGTTTGTTGGTCCCTTTAGCTTTTTGTTTCTCTTTTCTGTGACCATTGTTTTATTTTTTATTGGCTTTATTCTGAACTATTTTGTTTGATTATATTAGGCCTGATGGTATGGGCAGTTATTTTAAAGACAGCAGGAGGTATTCCAAGGGGAAAGAAGGAAGGGAAAAGGAAGAAGACATAAATTTATAAAAAGGTATACATAAGATAGTAAAAATGACTATATTACTAAATGCATTAACTATTGAAAAAGAATAGTTTTATACTCATATGATTAGATCAATTTTGCATGTCTATATCTGTTAATCTGAACAACCCCTTTGAGAGTAGCGATATCCAATGTTATAACTACTGTCAAGTTTCAACCATCTCATTTTGTAAACCTATAGTATTACCATATCGGATTTGTTGTTGTTTGTTTGTCTCTTTTGCTTTTTGTTTCTCTTTTCTGTGTTCATTTTCTCTTAAATAAAAAAATAAAAAATAAGTAAAAGATAGGTGATAGGAAGTAGGAAAAGAGAACTTTCTCAGGTGGAAGGGGATCAAGATGTGGATAAAGGGAGAGGAAGAAAAGGGGAAGGGGACAAAAAAACGAGTTAAGACGTGTTGCGTACATGTACCAAGTCATCAGAAGGAAATGTAACCATTATGGACTGCAAACATGTACCATTAAAAAATAAAAATAAGAGCCCAGTCAAGGAGGTGAAAAGACAAAACAGAAAGATCTAAATATACAGGAAGATATCCAATGTTCATGGAGTAGAAGACTTACAATTCCTAAAATGACTTATTACAAACTGATCTAGAAATTACAAATAATATATCTGATAAAGGACTTGAATGTAAATTTTATAAAGAATTCTCACAACTCAACAATAAAAAGACAACAGAATTAAGAAAAGAGCATGGGCCAGGAATATGGCTCAGCAGCACAGCACCTGCCCAGCAAATCTGAAGTCCTGAGTTTAATTCCCTGTATAAAAAAAGAAAAAAAGAAAGAAAAGGAAAGGAAAGGAAAGAAAGAAAGAAAGAAAGAAAGAAAAGAAAAGAAAAAAGCAAAGAATTTTATTTTTTTTCAAAGTTACCTAAATGGCCAATTAGCAATGCAAAAACACTCATGGTTAGTCATTAGAAAAATGCTAGTTAAAAATTACAATATGATACTACTTTATATGTAATTTTTAAATGACTATAATTTAAACACAGAAAATATTTGGGATGATAAGTTACAATCCTCACACATTTATGATGAAAATGTGATATTATGTAGCCACTTCAATTTCCTCAAAAAGTTACCTATAAAATTACCAGATAACCCAATAATTGTTAGACATAAACATTTCTACCCCCACCCAAGAGAAATAACAACATGTGTCCACACAAAAATTATAGATGAATGTTTCTAACAGCATTTATTGTAATAACTAAAATGCAGAAACAACTCAAATGTCCTTCAAATGTTGCACTGATAAATAAAATGTGGTCTATCTATACAATGAATTGTTATTCATAAAAATAAATGCAACGCTGACCTATGCTACCATACAGTTGAACTTTTTTCTAAGTAAAAGAAATGAGACCCAAAAGGCCACATATTATATAGTTCTATTTGTGTGAAATGCTTAGAACAGACAAATCTATAGAAACTGAAAGAAGATTCGTGGTTGCCAGTGAACAGAGCAAAGGGGAATAGAAAACGCTAACGAGTACAAATATTTGTTGGGAGTAATGAAAATAATCTGAAAGTAAATATTTGTGATAATTGCACAACTCTGAGTATTCTGGAAAAAAGTCTCTGAATTGCACACTTTAAAAGGGGAATATTATGGTATGTGACATTATATCTCAACAGCAGTATTATTAAAAAGCTAAAATGACCTCATAGTTAAGTGGACATTTTAAGTTGAATTTCTCTCTGTGAATAGCCTTTGAATGGCAATTAAAAATACACACACACATTTCACAAAAAGTAGCAGATATATCTGATTCCAAATCTTAATAGCCTATCAGTCTGACCACTGGAAAAACTGAATCCACCTTCCAGATCATTTGATTTTTGAAGGAAACTTTAAGGTCGTGATTCAAACCACCCTTCACCTCTCCATTTTAAATAAGAAAGCTAAAAGTTTCCAAGTAGAACAAGTTTTTCAAAATTGCTAATATAAATTTAGACTGAAGTCAATCTGTGTTTCCCTCCATAACATCATGATATTTGAGTAAAAGTAATGTCAACCCATGCTAGGTTCCTATCTGCATGGTACCTAATGCTTCCTACAGAAGGGTAGTGTACTTTCCCTGTGCTGTCCTGTTTCTGAGTGTCCATCCCAAAAGTGCCTCACAGAGCCACCTCTCCACACCCACTGGGTGATCGAGCCAGTTCTCCCTCTCCTAGAAGACAGGACTTTGTCAATACCTTTCACTCTGCTCCTGACCATGATAACCCATCCCACTGCCCTGCATTCGTCCTTACCTTTCCCCTATTTCCTTATCACTAGTGACAGAGGTGACCCAGCCAGGTGCCTCCAATCACCTTCTTCCTCAATCACAGGGATGACAGGAACCTCTTCCTCTTGCCCCTGTCAGACCTGTCCCTGTACAGCAAATATTGTCACCTCCAGGAGAAGCCATTCTCAATGCCCCACTAGTTGCCTAGAGGGACATTGCCACCACCTTATAGGATCTCTATGGTGTTTGAGAAAGCATGTTTCCAGACTGGAAAATTGAATGTAACTTCCCTACAGCAACAACACACTACATACACCGTAGGCCCTTAACTGGGCTCATGTAGGAGTCCTTCTAACAACTATAAAGAATATGTATGGTGTGAAAGAAATTCAAACTATATTGGCTGCTTTCATAACTTAGCTATTGTGAATTGTGCTACTATATGTGCATAGAGCACTATAACTCATGAAAACATAAAGAAAATGTGGCATATATATGCAATAGAGTATAACATAGCCATGAAAAAGGATACATTTGAATCATTTGTAGCAATATGAATGGATTTAGAGGTCATAATACTAAGTGAAATTAATTAGACATGGGTTAAATATCATGTTTCCTCTAATATGAGACATTCAAAATATAAAGAATTCAAAGGAGCAATAGTAGAAAACAGGGACATAGACTCAGAAGTGATGGGAAAAGGATCTAGGGAAAGAAGAGGGGAGGCCAGAAAGAAGAAGATTAAAA
>RJWM01041305.1:0-14971 GCA_004363535.1 Dasyprocta punctata | reverse complement strand
CCGCCACTGCTGAGGCTGCTAGGAGGCAGCGGGTACGGTGGAGGGCGTGCTGCCCGCCCTTTAGGAAGGGACACGCACCTGCAGGCCTTTCATCTTAATCAGTAGTTCTGAGTTTTTATGCTTTATTTTTTAAAAAATGCATTTTTTCTAATAAAATATTGCAGAGTTATTTTTACTTGGTAGAGAATAGTGATTCATATTGTAGAGTAGGAATAAAGCAGTAAGCAAAGTAACACACACATACAAACACACACACATTCACACGCACAGAAGTCAATTTCAGACAAACCCAGACAACTGAGCAAAAAATGACACTTGGGTATAGATTTTCTGCTCCCCTAAATCTGAAAACCACAATGAAATACACAAAGGAAGCCATGGCCAGTAGGCGGTGGCCGCACACTGATGTAGATGAGAATGGAAGTGTAAGGCCTGGATGTAACCCCCCCCCAGACCTAGGACATTCCAGGAATGGAATGTCCCTCTGAGGAGTTAAAGGTTAAGCCACTAAGATGTTGTAAAGCTCCTGAGCAAATACCAATTTCCTCAGTTGACCATAAAACTGCCCAGTTCCTAAAACCTGGTGTCTCCAAAGTAACCCCAATATAACTGACTAGGACGTGACTCAACATCTCTCTTTGGTTACGTATGACCCCACCAATCCGTGTAAGACACCTCCACAAAAAGTTCAAAATAACCAATGCAATCTGCTTTTGTAATGACGCTTACTGTGACGCTTATTTTGTGGTTTTATGTTTTAAAAACCCTGCCTACCCGACCCTCGGGGTCCTCGGCCGTGATTTGCTTGGGGACCCCACGCGCGTGGAACAATAAAATCCTGCCCTTTGGGAGATCTGCGTTCCTCGGAGTCTTTTCTCGCGACAGCGACCTTACAGAAGCGATGAGGTGTTTGTTCCTCAGGTGCTTGGCGTGTGGAGTCCTGGGGCTAATCCCAGGACTGAAGTAAAAAACAGAGCAAAGAAGGAAGGAAGGAAATTCTTAAAATGCCCTATTATTTTTATTCTTCAAAAAAAAAACCCCTCAAAAATTCCATCCTTTGATACTAAGATTTTGCTACTATTTCATTTTATTTACTTAAAGAAAGGCCATAATATTCACATCCCTGTGCTAAAAAGCAGTGACATTTTCTTAGTGCATTACCCTGTTGAAGTCTTTTTCTTTTTTTCTTGTCTTTACCATTTCTGTTAAGAGTCCTTTTTTTTTTGTTTTTGTTTGTTTGTTTGTTTAAAATGTCTACTGATCCTGGGGTGCTCATTCATAAATAATGAAATATGAGTGTGCAGTTAAAGCAAAGGAAGATGGCTTTGGCCTATTTACCTTTAAATATTTGCCTCACTTTATTCTCAACTAAGTCTGGTATCTAAGACTCTTAGGTTTCTTTACCTAGTGTCTCAGGGAAAAGCCTCTTCCATGAAAGTGGTCGGGAAACACGGACACCTGGCTCTCTAGATCTGAATCGGAGAGGGAAGAGAGTCACTGCGCTTTGCACAACTATACTTTCATTCTTCCCACTCGGTTTAATGTTCTCAGCCCCCACCCTCTGCTCTGATTTTCTGAGGTATCAGGTGTCACAATTATTGACACTTGCAGGGCACCTGAATTTCTGTTGAGTTTACTTAGTGGAACCTTGGGATTCATCTTTATACTTCAACTGCTTTTAATTTTTTAAAATTTTATTCTCATTTCGGTTGATTCTCAGAAAGGAACAGAGAAAAAATTGTATCTCTACTCCACTATACTCAATCAGAATGGTGTTCTAAACTGACTTCCTGGAGATATATAGGTGGCCAGGGCAGAGTTTCTGCTTGCCTTGTTTATGCGTCTGTACTTCCCAATGAATATCGTGGTACTGGGTAAGTGTGTTCATCAAATGATGAAGAGGAACAGGAGGATTATGAAATGAAACTCTGAAAGCAGGACAGGAAAGAGTCAGAAATCTAATGTCTAGCCACAGGGAGGCAGTGTCTCCATGCATAGTTAACTTTGGAGGTTAGCTCAAAGCCATGGGGAAAACCCAGTAAGAGATTAAATTAACTGATACACAGAACAGGTGTCTCAACATTACCACGGTATTCAAGTCACTGCTCTAAACCCAGAGGAGCTTCTTGAAGCAGAAGATCCATTTAGGAAATAATTATTTGTTGATGGAAATGCTCCTTGAAGTTTTACTAACGATCCTGTGGATTCAACTATCATGTGAGTTTTGGGGATTTCTGATTTTTTTTCTTAGATAATCCTCAAGAAATGGATACTCTGTGAAGGCAAGAGGTAAGGCTTGATCCCACAAACACAAAGAAAAAAGTCTAGAGAAGGAGGGAGGAAAGGAAAAAGCATGGACGCTGGGCTGGGGAGTTGAGGGATAAAATTATCGTCTATAACAGGTCTCAGAAAAGTCATAAAAACACATCTTAACCCCCTTCTTTTGTCTTCCTAACCAGCGGTGAGTGGTCAGCAGTTGAATCAGAGTCCTCAGTCTATAACCATCCAGGAAGGCAAGGACGTCTTCATGAACTGCAGTTCTTCAAGCACATTTAGCAACATTGTATGGTACAAACAGGGCCCTGGAGAAGGTCCTGTACTCTTGATAAATTTATATCAGAGTGGTGAATTGATGAGACTTGGGAAATTGACTGCTCAGTTAGGTGGAACAAGGAAGGACAGTTTCCTGAGCATCTCAGCCTCCAAATCTGATGATATAGGAACCTACTTCTGTGCTGGGTACCACAGTGCTCCCCAAGCACCTGCAGCCTGTGCTCAAACTTGCAAGTCTTGGACAGGCAATGTGATCAGTCACACAATGCATTATACTACTGCAAACCCTCCTCTACTCAAGAGTTTATTTCTTTACTTGGCGAACTTCTCTCTTTGGCTTCTTTTTAAATGCATATAGTATGCTTAGTTACTTATTTCTGTCAAACTATAAGGAGAATAGATCAATATATACAGTACATGATGGTACCACATCCCTCCTAAAATTAGATAAATAACATTGGAATTGAAATGAGATTTCAGTAATAATCTCAAACATTTATGGTCATTTAACTTTCAACAAGTGTGCCAAGACCAGCATCATTTCCAAAAAATTTTGCTGGGTCAATTAGTCACATAAAGTAGAATAAAATTAGATCTCTACCTCACACATTTGTAAATGGTAAGTCAAAAGAATTAAGAGGTAACATAAGCATTTAAACTACAAAATTCTTAAAAGAAAACATTGATAAATATTGGTGAATTTGGGCCATGAAATGGCTTCTTGGATCTGTTCACATGTGAGTGTACCAACACATGTCATGCACACACATACTCATGCACACATACACAAAGCAATCAATGAAAATTTAATTAAAAAAAATACCAATTTAAAAATGACCATAGTGCTGGGTGTGGTGGCGCACGCCTTTAATCCCAGCACTCAGGAGGTTGAGTGTTGTGAGTTCGAGGCCAGCTTGGGCTACAACACAAGTGCAAGGATGGCCTGAGTTACGTAGTGCGACCCTGGCTCAAAAAAATCTAGAGCCGGGAGTTTGACTCCGTGGCTTAAGTGCCTGTCCAGCAGGCGCAAGGTTGTGAGTTCGATCCCCAATGCCACAAAAACAAAGGAACAAACAGAAAATTATCATAGTATCTGTATAGTCATTGCTCTAAAGAATATAAACAAATGACCAAAAACAGCATGAAAATATGTTCAACATCACCTAGAGAAATGCAAACCAAAGTCAAAATGAGTTATCACGTTACATTTAGTAGGATGTCTATAATTTTAAAGAAGACAAGAGAGGAAAGGAAGGTGGAAGAGGCAGAGGAGCAGGAGAAAAGTGAAAGATAAGTTTGGTGAGGATGCGGAGAAATCAGAATCTTAATTCACCGCTGGTAGTATCCACTGTAGAAAACAGTTTGACAGTTCTTCAAATGATTAAACAAAGACTTAGAAGAAATTGCAGTCAGTTGTCTACTGAAAAGAATTGAAAGTACGTTCATGCAAAAACTTATACGTGAATGTTACAGTAGGATGATTCTAGAAAAGCAGAAACAATTAAAGTGTCCATTCATTGAGTGGCTAAGCAAAATGAGTTATGTCTGAATTTTCACATTATATCACATAAAGAATAAATCAAACCCTACGTCCAGCAGTTCGAGAACAGAATTTTTTTTCAATTACTCTTGACACATTTAGAAAAAAATTTATCCTACACTTGTCACAAAAGGACACAAAACTAAACAACACTTTCAAAAGTTATCTCTGGACATAATAAAGTAGAACTAGACAGAAACCACAAGTGCACAAAACTTTTTAGTCAAATGTTTAAAATAATATTTTTATAAAATTTGTAACCTTAAGACACTATTATAATGAAGCCCAAAATATTTTGATCCGTAACAATGAAGACATCACCTATCAAATCTTGTGAGCTACAACTAAAACAAATAAAGGAGCAATTTTTAAATTCTTTATTATGTGTTAATTGTACATTTTAATGGGGTTCTGAGTAATATTTACATACATAACTACAGACTTTTATCACCTTACCCCAAACACTCTTCCCAATATTTAGATTTAAAAGTCATCAATGAACCTGTTACCTTTCCTGGATACCTTAGAGAGTCTCTTCTACAAGTGTGGTGGGAACTATAAGGGGCCAGAGGAGCAGATATTCCTGAAAATCTCTGAGCCTATTTCCACGTCAGAACCTTTGCCGCTTGCCTTTTGTCATCCCTGTGTGAAAAGCTACCCCCGAATATCTGTGCTTTACCTTTGCATTTCTTCTAGGTCTTCACTCAAATATCCACACCTTTTGAAACCTATACTTAAATCTGTCTATCGCCTTCCTTATGAATCAGGCTCTAGTACACTCCTTGTGCATAAAACTAAAACAGTTCTTGGCAGAAGTATTGCGTCCTAGTGTCCCGTTAAAATAAGTATGTGACTTTTTCACGGGTCTCCTCCTTGCTGCCCTCTAGTGTTCATGTGTTAAATGGTGGGAAAGCCCAGTCATGACAGGCGCTGCTGTGTGGAACCAGTTAGTGAGCTTCCCACTGCATGATGTTATGCATTTTCTCACAATCAATTGAAAAATAAAAATTCCTTTCTACTGGGGACAATTTTATGATTAAAAATATCCTGCCTGCCCTTCAGTTTCCTCCTGTCCCTTCTTGTCATTTACTGATCAGCAGTACACGCTATGGGGAAAGTAACCCAGTACAAGTCCAGCCCACAGTCACCAGAAACTGGGATTTAAGCACCTGGTTAAAAGTGGTTTTGGAGCTGTTTGATCACTTTTTCAGGGAAAATTTTGCATGTGTGCTTGCTAAGGAATAAAGCCTGATTTGGTTTATTTTCTGGCAGGAAAGCTTGTGTTAAAGTGTCCACCGTTGCAGAGAGAATGGGACTATGGATCAGAGCAGATGTTGGGTGCTCTGTCTATGGGGAGTCCTAGGAAGGACTGTCAGTCAAGGGAGAGAGATGCTGAACACAGCACAATAGACACACAATCTGATATTTTCCTGTGTACACAGAGCAGATTGTGCTATCTGCGTGTCCTTCCGGGGGTGGGTTCAAGGATAAAAGTGTAAATGATTCAGAATTTGAATGATACTCATGATACTCAGACTGCTGTGAAGAATTGATGAAAATGGTACTAATAGTTTACAATGTGGATGAGGTAGGCTTTTAAAATCAGGAGAGGCTGTGGGGAAAATGTACCCTTGTATATTGGTGATGGGAATGTAAACTAGTACAACTACTGTGGAAATAAGTTAGACATTCCTCAAGAAACTAAAAATATAAATTCCATTTTACCCAGTTATTCCCCTTGTAGGTATTTTTAGAAAGAGTCAAAGACATCATACTTCAGTGGGCCATGCATACCCATGTTTATGGCAACACAGTTCATAGTAGCTACATCTTGGAAGTGGCCCATATGTCCATCAACAGATAAACTAAAAGGTGTAGTATTGTCTTTTATGCAAAATGGAGTACTTTCCTGCATTAAAGAAAGATAAACTTGAGTCATTTGTAGGTAAATGATTGTACCTTGAGTGAAATGAATCAAATATGTAAGATTACTATCACATTGTTTCTCTTACATGAAAACCCAAAATAAAAATAAAGGGAAAACTAAAGAATATACAGTAGGAAGTAGGGGGATATCTCGTTCTCAAAGGGAAGGGTATCAAGAGATGAAGGGAAGGCACAGGGGATAAAAAATGAATTAACATATGCTATGCACATGTACCAATTCTGTGCAAGGAATTTAAATGTTGTATGTACTGCAAACATGTACACAGAGAAAAGCAAGAGGATTGAGGATGAGTAGAAGGGGGAGGGAGGGAAGGAAAAGGAGATGAAAAAAGGAATTAAGATATGTTATACACATTTACCAGCGTCCCACAAGGAATGCAAATATCATGTGCAATACACATGTACCAACAAACTAATTTTTTTTTAAATCACCTAGTAAAAGACTTAGTTTCCATTAACCCTGCTCAAAATATTTCCTTCAATTTGAACACAGATACTTCATCATTCCCACCACATTCTGGTGCAGTTTTGGATATCCTCTTTCATAAGTGTCTTTTCAAGATGTGCTAAAAAAATAAAAATATTGTACAGTGAAGGATGCTGCAGAGCACTATTTAATGAAGAGACAGGCTAGTAAAACATTAAGGTGAGCCTCACCCACCTTATTCACTGGATCTGGCGTCCTGTGACATCTGACTCTTTTCTAAAGTCAAAATCACTATGAAAGGTAAACGTTTTGAATTTATTCAGGAATCATAGCAGCCACAATCACACAACTAAAGACACAAAATAAATTGAACTTCCAAGACTGCTTCAGAACGTGGTGAAGAAAATGGGACATGTATATTCAAAACAAAGGAGATTAAAGACAATGTGTATTTTATTGAAATATTTTTTAATTTAAGTATTCACTGTTTGATAAAACCTTGTATAATTGTTTTCAGTAAATCACCAAGTAGCCAAAATGACCAACTAACAAACTAACAGAAATCATGTGACAAGGAATTTCTGAATATGACAATGGGCCTGAGAAAATAAAGCTGTGAAAACACCAACTTTTTTCTTGAATTGCTAATAACTTTCTGAAGGCTAACAGGTATCTGAAAAAAAAAAAAAAGACACAGATAAAGGCACAACACTGACTTTTCAGAGGAGAATAAAACCAATAACCCACCGAGTTTACTACTTTGTCCACAAGGGGGTGAATGTTTCTAACTCATGAACATTCCCTTTTTACTTCTAAGTTCACATTCATCCTTTCATCGTAAGAGTAAGCTTTTCTTACACAAAGAGGTCCAGATGCAAGGACTCCAGAGACTGAAAATGAACTGTTTCCCAGGAATTATGATTGTATTATTCTTAACATTTAGTAAGTAAAATAACACATAAAACTTAAAGTCTTTTAAGCCATGTTGTTGAGGCAATTTTTAACGAGTTTTCTGTGAGAAAAGCCCCAGTTTATGACCAAGGGAAGCTGCCACAAACTGTAATGTGTTTTCTTTTTAGGAGGAAGCAAGGAAGACTCGGTGACCCAGACCGAAGGCCTAGTGACCCTCTCTGAAAGAACTTCCCTGACTCTGAACTGCTCCTATGAAACCACACAGTACCCAGCCCTATTCTAGTACATCCAGTATCCCAGAGAAGGTCCTCAGCTCCTCCTGAAAGCCACAAGGGACAAGGATAAGGGAAGCAGCAGAGGATTTGAAGCCACATATGATAAAGAAACCAGCTCCTTCCACTTGAATAAAGCCTCAGTGCAAGCGTCAGACTTGGCTGTGTACTTCTGTGCTGTGGGTGACACAGTGGCAGGAACTGCAGGAGGAGCCGAGCACAAGCTCTGAGCTGTGACAAGTGGCCTGGCTGCTGGGTGTCTGATTTGGGTTTTGAGGTTTAGGGTCCAGGAACTTGTCTAACATGGTTGCTGCCCACCAACCTCTGCTGCTGCTGTTATAGTGTAAAAGTCACTCAAACCAAAGCTAAGAAAGCTGCAGAAGAACAAGAGGTAAATGTGCCTCACACAAGACGCTTCAATGGTGAGAATGAAAATAATCTGGCACACTAGATTCTCAATCATGCAGGCAATTCATGATTTTAAAAGCATACAACCTTATGATGAATGCAATGGTTTATGCTTCCATGTAATTTTGTCTTCATGACATTGTCCTTAGATATCCAATGTAATAATGTATTTAGTCACAGCTGTGGCATACGAAGGTGAAAATGTTTACAGTTACCTCAATAAACTGGTGATTTTTGAGGGAAGCTTCAGCCTAACCAATAATATGTTCTGAAAGAAAGAATGAAAAAAAACCATAAGAAAGTGGAAGAATAATGTATTACATTTGACTTCATGTATAGAAAGAGATGGTACTCTTACTAAATTCTGCTGGGAAAACTACACGGCATAAGGACACTGACTTTCTACAGATTAGGTTACACAGGTAAAAATCTGTAGAGTCTTCCAACTTCCATAATTTCTCAGTGAGTTGGCTCTTAATCAGCAAGACAGGACTTGAGAGAAACTGACAATGTCCATGGTCATGAGAAGGAAACAGGTGAGATGATGGGCAGGAAATCCCAGCATCCCAAACACCTCTCAAGCGAGGTCTCTTACTGAAGTACAATAATGGATGGAGTGGGAGATAGTGGTCAGAAGTACAAGAGAAAAGGGATTGCAAAGAAGAATAGTTTAATTGAAGATAAATTGGTGTCATTGCAAATATCAGAGGTTTTGTTTTTTCTTGCTGTATTCTTTTTAACATTGAATATACTGTGCCATTTATACTTCAGTAAAAGTAAAGATAATTGTAGGAATTTAACAACTAGGAAAGAAATACAATAAAGTGGGAACTGAACTACTAGATAATTTTGAAAAAATGAACAGCAATTTTGGTAGATCAAAACTTGCTATTATGTAGTAGCCTGAATAATGGCCACTGCATGTGTCCATGTCATAAACACCAGAATCTGGCAACTGGATAAGTAACAGTTACAAAAATTTCTTGCATCACTATTCTGGATGCCAGACATCTAAATGAAAGTTGCCACAGATTTGTCCCCTCTTCAAAAGAATTGAGAAGATGTGTTCCAAGCTCTCTTCCAGTTCTGATAGTTCGAGACTTGAAGATGATTACTTTTTCCTGTGGCTTCTTTCCATATCTCCCCTCTGTGTGTTTTCTCTCTTTATATTGTTCCTGAATCCAAGCAATCAGAGAGACCAGTGGTTAAAAGGAGGGTTTATTTTCAGGATTCTAAATGCACATCTGAACTCATATCCAAAGTGCTAGGAGTTAGAACAGAGGAAAGGTTCTAGTTTCATACATTTGGCTGAGGGAGTTGGTCTTTAGAAACTGGAGGTGGGGTACAGAAACAAGACAAAGGAATTAACAAGTTAGTCTTAAAAGAAGACAGAACCTTATGAATCTTGTGAGACCAAGATGACATCATCCCCATTTACAGGACACAGTTGCCCATCTTATCTGCACCACAACAAGAAGTTATACCTACAGGGCCAGGCAGTGGGAAATATGAGGGAGATTGTTCTTTTAAGTCCTGCTTCAATATGACGTTCATTTTTTAAGTCCAGTCGTAGTGGACTGGAGCCCAGGCTACTCTAGCATGACTTTAACTAAATATAACCAGATGGCCATATTTCCAAAAAATTTCACATTCAGAAATGTGAGAAATTTGAACTTCTTCATATGAATTTGAGGGGCACAATTCAACAGAATGGCTTATGGGAAAACAGATTTTGCAGATGAGATTAATATAAAGATCTTGGGATACAGTGATTGCGCTGGATTTTTCAAGAAGACCAAATTAATCATAAGACAGTCAGTAGAGTGAGAATGAAAAATGTGGTGTGATGTAGAAACAGGGAAAGCCTCTAAAATCTGAAAAGACAAGAAAACAGATGATTCCCTATAAACACCACAAGGAAGTAGCCTTGCTGGCTTCTTGGTTTTATATTAGTGAAATTAATTTTGATTTGTGACTCCCAGAATTGTAAGACAAAATCAGTGTTGCTTTATGCCACTGCAGTTGCTGTAATTTCTTAAGCAATAGTCAGAAACTAGTAAAAATGGAAATAGAAGACTGAGAAGTAGACATACCTGAAGTAGCAGTAAACACTTGTTAAGAGGAAACTGCATATAAATAGTGCTGAGAAAATTTAAAGTTCTTAGGAAAAGAAATGAATTCATAGAAAAAATATATATCATTCAAAATAATTCAATACCAAATAAAAAATATAAATAGATTTATAACCATTTAAGTTGATTGATAATTATAAAAAGAAATCTCTAGAGAATATTTAATAAAACAGTACATTTTAATTGACATGTGTTCCTCATGACAAACTTAAGCAACGTACATCCTAAAATATACAAACATAATCAAGGAAATACTAGAACTAAAGTTAGAGAAGGAAGTGCTATGAGGCAATAAGAAAACAAATTCAAAATAAAAACAGGTAAGTATACAAAAAGCAGTTCAAGAAGAAGAAATAGAAATGGTTAGTAAACATATAAAACATTGTCTATAGCGACCAGAGAAGATTAAAATAAAAAATTGTTATATTATTTTTAGTAGAGAAGCAAAATTAAAGTCTATGTACATTGACTGTTGAGAAAAATATAGGGAGACAGAACTGTTATACTTTTCCAGATTAGAAAGAAAACTATACAGAGAGAGAACAATTCATGTAACCATTTAGAAGACTAGAATAGTTTGCTTAAACTGGTTAAAAATATATACTTGCGAAATTCAATCACTCCAATTCTTGGTATCTATATTTAAAATTCAAATATATGGACAAGAAAGCATTTACAAAGGTGTAGCACTATTTTAAAAATAAATATAATCAACCATCAGTGTAATGAAAAGCATAGTTTATTCCTACAATAAAACCCATAGGTATTTATAACAAATAGATGGTTCCACATGTATAGATGAATCCTAAACGTATACTGTTGAGTATAAAAAGAAAATATCAGAAAGGTAAACACTGCATGACACCACTGCTAAGAAATCTCAAAGTACAAGCTACATTGTTTCATGCTACCAATCTACGAGAACAAAATTTCGAATTATTTGTATGAAATCTTCCTAACAGCAATTCTTTCTTTGGAAAGGGAAGAGAAAGAATAGGGGTGACTTCTTCATCTGTGTAATACTGTTTAAAAAGAGGAGGGATGTAGGGGAGGGAGAGAGAGCAAGAAATATGATTAAAACAGCACAATTACTTGTTTCTGGCTGCTAAGTTTTCTGCTATATAATTTTCTATACTTTTAAATATAATAATTTTTTAACACATTTAAAATAATTTTTAAATAAATAGCAGCAAGTAGATTTTTATGATCTTCACTGATCCACAGAGTGGTGAAAGAAACTTCGCATTACAGTGCTCTGTGAAGCATATTCCTACTACACCACAGAAATTCCAGGAGGAAATCTTTAATTTATTAATGAATTAAAGGATGTTCAGTTAGGTGGTGTAGTGTTCACACACTCCCAGCTTCTCAGGATGCTGAGGCAGGAGGATTGACTGAGCGTAGGAATTCCAGGTCAGCCTGGGCAACATAGGGGGTCTCTGTCTCAACAAACAAACAAACAACACAACAACAAAAAAGGCATGCAAGCAAGTTAACAGTATTCAACATGGGATATACACTCCACACTCTACCTTCCGTAGCCTACAATGCATAACTTTTTACTACAGAAAAAGAAAAAGAAAAAGTAAAAGAAAATCAAACTACTTGGTTCATAGCAATACAGGCCCTACAAGATATCAGTATATGAATTCCCTTTGGCTCTAAAATTTTTATCCCTTTTCTATTTGAAAAGTTAAATCAGAAATTTAGAAGAGTATTTATATCTGATCGGAGGAGCTTTTAGTGGACAGACACATATAAGAATAAAACAGAGTACAAGAGCCCTGTTGGAGGTCAGCATCGGGTTAAAGGCATCATCAGGTTATAGGAGGCAGGGAGAACTGAAAAACTCCAGGAACCTCAGTAGTGACTATGTGGCTGCATATGAAAGGTCACTTTAAAGATTTTACAAAGAGAGAGCAAGAGGAATCTGACAGCAGATTGTCATAGAATAACTGAGTTATTCCCATTTGGGTTTCTTTAGATGTAACTCACCTAAAAACACGTTTCTGAAATTTGGAAATTTGACATAAATTCCCTCACCAGATAAATTTTCAGGGATAAAGTACAAAAGAATCTTCATTCGTTCAAGGTCCAAAAAGGGAATCCTTTTGAGAACATCTATATTATCAAAAGTTTTTCATGCTTTTATTGATGAAACAGCATTTGGGGAGAAGTTTTGTCTTCCTTAAAGCGAGAGCAGGAATCACAGAACTGCTCCAAACATTGCATGCGCACTCAAGGCAGCAAGAAAGCTGGTTACAAGAAAGTACAAGGCCCCATTTCCCGGGGCTTCTGATAAATTTAAGGAGAATCTTCTTACAAACATGACTGTGCTGCTGCTGCTGGCACGCTGGTTCAAAACTGAAAATGTGTCTGGACTAAGAAGCCTGTTTTAGTCTGATCTTTCTGAGCAGAGGCTCTGCCACTGTGAGGCCTCCAGCTGCCAGGGTGTGAGGTGAGTGCAAAGGAAGCCGCGGGAGGGCTCCTGGTTTGTCCCTGTGGAGAAGCCAAGGGCTGGGCAGCATGGTTTGCATTAGGATCAGATTGGAGCAGGAGAACAATGAAAACTTCAGTGAGCACTTACATACACAGCTGGAATTCATTATGTTCAGTTTCAGAGAAGGCCCTCACAGTACAATTTAGTAAACTTGGAAAGATTCAGTGACTTTTCTCTTTTGAATACTTCCTGACATATTAAGCTTTATCCTTTCCTAGATAGTATCACTTGTTACTTAAATGATGAAGAAGGGCAAAATGGCATTTGAGAAGGTCCAACGTCATAAGTTAGATACCACAGGAAATTCAAATTTAACCAAGCCAAAAAAAAGAAAACAAAAACAAAAACAAAAAAACCATGCTTAAGAGGCAACTGCTGCAACTCCTGAGGGCCCCTGCCCTGGAGTGTCAGGAGCAGGGAGCAGCCGCTTCTCCAGGAGGCAAACTCTGCCACAGTGCTGCTGCCCAGGGTGCTGTGGGCATCCACCGTCTCCATCTGCATAGGTAAAAGTAATTGCAAACTGGGACACTGAGGTGAAATTGCACAAAAAAGGTATCTCAAATCCTTAAAATTACTCCCTACACCATTGATCTGTTATTTAAAATTATGTCAAGAACTGGAAATATTTTAGAGATTCTGGGTGATTTCTGATTTTCTATTTGTCTTTTGCTCACTTTATATTAATTCATAAGGTGAAGCAATAATCAAAGAAAAGACTAACAGTTATACTCCATAATTGTATAGCAGAACAGAAAATCAGCCTCCAATTTCTGTGCTGTTCATATGCTCTCAAATGCTTTCAGCATTCCAATAAATAAAAATACAGAAGTTAACAGTGAGCTTCAATACTTTTGATCAATGGAATAGAAAATGTTTTATCAGGACAATTCTAGCACATTACTCTTGTATCGTAATCCCAAATATTGAGTATGGTAATCTAAGTACTGTAATCCTTTTTTTAGTCTTCCTCACAATCCAAGAAGTTATATTTATAATCCCACTGAGATGTTTTTGGAATCCTGGCAAGTTAATATTAATCTATTACCTCCAGTGCAACCCATGGTGAGAGTAAAGACACCAAGACATATTTAAAGTTAAGGGCAGCCAATAGGTCCTGAGTCCAATCCTTGTGAGGATGTGTGGACAGAGGCCTTGATTCTAGGCCTCTCCCAGAATGTATCACCTTGTGAAGAAAGGGGTGGCTTGAGGATGAGTGACAGTGAAGATGACGGGAACTACATGAGTAATTTGAGCTGGCTATCCTTATTTGCAATGCTTAGAGCCAATAAAAGAGGAAAAAAATGCCATCTTCAGCTCTGTACATATCAGTATAAAGAAATAAGTCTCAATATAATCAAAGTTGCAGCAATTGTTCTGCATTGAAGGGGAGTCACTCAAATTGCCTCCCACACTCTTGTAAGAGTAACTCTTTATGTGAAGGCAGTAGAACTGCATGACCTCAGCCTCCAAAATCTAGTAAGTAGAATTCAGTCACTTTTTAAAATAGAATAATAGTTTATTCTTGACATGTCTTTACAGAAAAACTCATAAATTAATACTTCTGAAAAACATAAGAATTGACATTTATTAATTGATTTATTTAGTTTTATGCACTAAAAAACACAAGAGTTAAATAACTGAACAAGGAAAAAATGTATTAATGGCTTCGTGTACATTTTCCTTTCATAGAGAAATAAAAGGACCTATGGGGAAATGAGTAAATATTGTTAAATTAGTGACCAGTAAGTAGACCAGAGGGAAACAGAATGGCTCATAATCAATTCTACTGCACACGCGTCCCCCACATTAGTCTGCCAGATAATAGCGATGCAACCAGCTCAGCCTGCAGTCTCCTCAGCTCCAAACCACAGCACTAACAGCTTCTCTTAGGCCCCGCCTTTTATCAAGACAAGTAGAGGAACAGTTTGGGGTAAACCACATTTATTCCCATTTGGTCTACAAACCTAAGAAACCCCATTTCCTATTTGGGGGAGCAGCATAAAAACTCAGGAAGTATTTATATGTACACTGCCAGACACTCAGAGACCCTGAACCCTGAGACCAGGCAGAAGGAAACTGCACAGAGGGACGCGGCCACATGCTGCTCTCCAGCCTGCTGTGGGTGTCCGTCGTCTCCATCTACTCTGGTACCTATGGTGCTTCACATGGGCTGGGGTAGGAAAGCAGGATGAGAGAAAAGGAAGCAAACTGACTTAACCTTGATTTGTGCTTGTGTCCTAAATTAATCTAAATCTTACAATATTTTATTCACCATATGGA
>RJWM01041304.1:0-14973 GCA_004363535.1 Dasyprocta punctata | reverse complement strand
AAGGGGTCAGTTTATTAAGGTCTGGTTTCAATTTTAGGTATGTCACTGTGTGAACTTGGGTCAGTTGTTTAGCCCCTTCCACCCTGATTCCGTATGTGGAAAATGCATATAAAGCTGTACATACTTCATATACTATTAGAAGATTAAATAAACAAATTCAGGTTAGTCGTAGACAGTAAAAGATGGGAGAGAGGCAGTCAGTATGGTTTTTTTCTTCTCTCCCTCATTTTCTTTCTTTCTTTCTTTCTTTTTGTACCAGGGATCAAACTCACAACCTCGCGCCTGCCAGGCACTGAGCTAAATTCCAAGCCCTATTTTTTGAGACAGGGTCTCACTATCCAGTTTAGGCTGGCCTTGAACTCACTTTGTAGCCCAGGCTGATCTCGAACTCACAACAACCTTCCTGCCTCAGCCTCTTGAGTACTGGGATTAAAGACATGCGCCACCATGCCCAGCTCCCTTCCGTGTTTTCTTTTATGTTTGTTTGTTTTTAATTCTGTCTTTGTTTTTTGTTTTTTTTGTTTTTTTTTGTTTTTTTTTTGAAGCAGGGTCTCACTATGCAGTTCAGGCTGATCTTAATCTCACTTCAAAGCCCAGGTTGCTCTCAAATTTGCAACAATCCTCTTGTCTCGGTCTCCCAAGTGCTGGGATCACAGGCATGCACTACCATGCCTGTCTGTTTTTGTTTTTGAGACAGAGGCTTGCTATGTAGTTCATGTTGACCTTGAACTCACTATGTAAGCTCAGCTGGTCTCTAATTTGTGGGGATCCTCCTGCCTCAGCTGCCTAAGTACTGGGTTTACAGGCGTGCACCACCATGCCTGGCTCCTTCCTTCTGTAACAGGAATCAGTGAGATGAAAGTTAGGATTCTGTTAGGTGGTAAAGATAGCGGCTGCCACATGCAGTCTACTGAGTCAGTGTCCTCCAGAGATCTTACAGAAACATCTGCCAGAGCTGCCAGTTGTGGTGGCACATGCCTGTAATCCTAGCTGAGACAGGAGGTTTGCTGTGAGTTTGAAGCCAGCCTGGGTAGGCCACATAGTGAATTCAAGGCGAGCCTCAACTGCATAGAAAGACACTGTTTTAAAAGAAAAAACAAACAAAGAAACAAACACCCTCCAAAAAAGAAAAGAAAAGAAACTGAACCTCTGCCAGGTGTCCTGTGGCTGTCTGGGACCCACCCAGGCCATGATCGGGCAGGGCACTGTTCAGGGGAGCCTGGGCCCTGCACAGACACTGAGTGAGCACTGAATAGATTGGACCCTGGTAAGTATGAGGGCCCCTCTAGGGCAGAGACCACATTGCTTACACAATGGCCTAAGCTCCCTCTGAGACCCTTAAAAACTCCTAGACGAAGAGCCCTCATAGGCATTCTACTCAGAACACCCTCCTGGCTAATGAGAGATTTACTTCCTTGCCTTGATATCCTTTAAACAAGTTCATTTGTACCCTTCTTCCCTCTGTCCATGATTTCATCATTCATCACCAGGACACAACCCCAGCATTCCAGTAACCCTTCCTTTCTTTTTTTCCCTTTCCCTTCCTTTCCTTCCCTTTCCTTTCCTTCCCTTCCCTTCCCTTCCCTTCCCTTCCCTTCCCTTCCCTTCCCTTCCCTTTCCTTCCCTTCCCTTTCCTTTCCTTCCTTTCCTTTCTATTCCTTTCTTTCTTTTTTTTTTTTTTTGGTACTGGGGATCGAACTCACAGTCTTGCACCTGCCAGGCAGGCACTTCCACCACTGAGCTAAATCCCTGGACCTATTTTTTGAGACAGGATCTCACTATGCAGTTCAGGCTGGACTTGAATTCACTTTGTAGCCCAGGCTGGTCCTGAACTCACAACTGAGCCTCCTGCCTCAGCCTCGTGAGTGCTGGGTTTAAAGGCGTGCACCACCATGCCCTGCTCTTTTCCTTTTCTTTCTTTCCTCCTGTCTTCCTTCTTTCTTACATTGTGTAAGCTGGTCTCCAACTCATGGGCTCAAGTGATCCTGTTGCCTTAGCCCCCTGAGTAGCTAGGTCTGTAGGCCTGCGTCACCAAGCCTGGTTCTTTCAATATATGTATCTGTTGTTGTGTTGTTTGATACAAGGTCTCACAATATAGCCAGGTTGACCTCAAACTTGCCTTGTAGCCAAGCTAGCCTCAAACCTGCAATCCTTCCTCAACCTCCCACTGAGTGCTAGGATTACAGATGTATACTACTATGCCCGGCTTTGTTATATGTTTTTATTGAACTTTTTTTGTTTTTTTATGGTTCTGGGGGTTGAACTCAGTCTTAACACTAAACTGTATCTCCAGCCTTTATTTTTATTTTGAGATAGGTTTTGCTAAGTTACCCAGGCTGGGCTTGAAACAGGGGATAGAGATGAAATTCAACAGTAGAGCACTTGCCTAGTATGCACAAAACCCTGGCTTTGCAAAACACTGAAACACTCCCGCTATGTCAGAGGCTCAAGCAGGAGAATCGCAAATTTAAGGTAAGCCCAAGTAGCTTGGTGAGACTGTCTAAAATAAAATTTTAAGAGCTAGGTGTGGTGGCATATACCTACAATTGCAAAACTCAGGAGGCTGAAGCAGGAGGATTGTTGCAAGATTAGTCTGTGCAATGTAGTGAGTTCAGCCCGAACTACATAGGGAGACTCCTAGTCTCAAAAAAAAAAAAAAAAAAAAAGAAAAAAAAATTAAAAAGGAGCCAAGAATAGTAACAAGCACATGTAATCCCAGTTCTTGGGAGGTTGAGGCAGGCGGATGCTGCAAGTTGGGAGTTCAAAACCAGCCTGGACTACATAGTGAAACCATGCCTCAAACAAACAACAAAAAGTCAAGTGTGTTGATGTATACCCCTAATGCCAGCACTTGGGAGGCTGAGGCAGAAAGATTGCCATAAGTGAGAGGCCAGCCTGGACTACATAGCGAGTTCAAGGCCAACCTGGTCTACAGAGCAAGACCCTGTCTCAAACACAAACACACACACACACACACGCACATACACACAAGTTATAAGTTAACAGCTGAGATCTATAGAAGAGATTTCCTGTCTTTGTATAGCTCACCTACCTGATGTTCCCACTCATGTAATTGGTAAATACATTGATCTGTGGCTTTTCTTCTGTGAATACAGAAGATCACATAGTCTCTTCCACAATGGATTGTGCCATTCAGGGTAACTGAAATGGGTGTTCCCAGGCCTTGATCACTCACATTTGGCTCAGAATAGAGTATTTTTTAAAATTTCCCTTAAAACAGTTATTTTATTACAGTTCTCACTCCTTAACTTCAGAAATATTTTAACTTTTATTTTATCTGTTTACTCTATGGAGTTTCTTTAATTTAAATGTAAATCTATAGGATAAACTAGGTTTACTGCAATTTCACATAGCTGTGTAGTTCAGGCTGTCCTTCAACTCACTATGGAGCCCAGTCTGGTCTGGAACTTGCAGTGATCCTCCTGCCTCAGCCTTCAAGTGCTGAGATTACAGGCATGCACCACCATGCCCATCTGACAATTTATCTTAGTTGGTTTTGTTTTTATTCTAGAATTGGGCAATATTTCATTCCATAAAATGTGTTCCAAAGGGCAGAGCCAGAAGAGGTTGGTTTTATAGACAAAGAAAGATGGGAGAAAGTAAAAACAAAAGAACAAAATGTTCTATAAGGGATGCTACCTATCAATGTCTCCCCCATAGAGGAAAGGCCCCCCCACCCCTATCTTTCTTTTTTGTTGTTGTTGGTTTTTTTTTTTTTTTTTTTTTGCGGCACCGGGGATTGAACTCACAACCTCGCACCTGCCAGGGCAGGCGCGTAAGGGACTGAGCCAAATTCCTGGCCCTGGTTTTTTGAGGCAGGGTCGCACTGTGTAGCTCAGGCCGGCCTCGCGCTCGCGTTGTAGCCCAAGCCGGCCTTGAACTCACAACGCTCCTCCTACCTCAGCCTCCCGAGTGCTGGAATCAGAGGTGTGCGCCACCACGCCCGGCTGTAGTTACTGTTTTTGACACAGCGTCTCTGCACATAGCCCAGTCTGGCCTTGGACTCACAGTGATCCTCCTGTCTCAGCCTCCAAAATTTTGGGATCTCAGGCATGTGTCACCCTGCCCAGCCTGAGATCTTTTTTTATGTTCACTGTTGCAAAACTAGAAATCAAGACTGAAGTTGATCACCAGCAACACAAATTTATTGACCAGCCAGAGAATGGAGAGGCTGGGGTCTAGACTAGCAAACCAACTTTACAACTGACTAGAGGTGGGGAAGGCATAGATATAGGCATAGAAAACGGAGTGAAGGATAGATTTTAAAAGGACAGGAATCTTCCTGTTTTATTCTGGAAAAGGCAAATATTTCCCCAGAAGTCAGGCACCGCCCCATTTCACTTCCTTTGTGGCCCAGTGTTTTCTGACATGGTGGGGGGTAGGTGTGTCACTTACCATGGAAACTAGACTATAATGAATTTAAAGACTATTGGACACTCACAGGCAGCCATCTAGGTCCAACCAGTTTTCCCTAGCCTAATTGAAGGGGAACTTCTATGTTGTTTTGTTTTGTTGAAAGTCTGACTAGATTGCTCAGGTTGGACTGAATTTGCAATCTTTCTGCTGTAGTTTCCACAATGGCCAAGATTCTAGGCCTGTGCTACCAGACCTGTCTGCAACTTCTGTCTTTTAGGCATTGTCTTCAAAAAAAGATCAGGGCTAGAGGGTTGGTTTAATGCCTTGTGACCCTGGCTTTGATCCCAGCATTGCAAACCAGTAAACAACAACAAAAACCAAAGTTAGGACAGGTAGAAGTTCAGCTAGTTCATGCAGGCTGTACACTGGGTAACACAGGGGCAGGGCACATCCCTATGATTCCATTTACTCAGGAGGCTGAGGCACAAAGAGGGCAAATTTGAGGCCAACTTGGGCAATTTAGGGAGACCCTGTCTCAAAAAAAGAGCCAGGGTTGTGGTGCATGCCTCAAGTTGAGGCAGGAGGATCTCCTGAAGGATAGCCCAAGGCCAGTTTGGGTTACATAGTGAGACCCTGTCTCAAAAAAAACAATAAAAAGTCCAAAAAAATAAAAAATAAAAAAAGGATAACCAAATGTAGTACTATTAGAAACAAAGAAGCTGAGTCGCTCCCTTCCTTTTGTTCAACTGTAAACACCATGCCACTCTAATGATTATCCCAGCTTAAGTTTAGGACCATCCTAAGTGATTACCCAGGCTTAGCCTTAGGAGGTCACTCAGATTGCTGACATCAGTGAGAGGGACAGTGGGAGGCACTTTGCATCTCTGATCTGACACTATAAATACTGGAAGCCTGAGTTATTGAGTCCCTTTTTTTCTCTTTTGCCCTTGAGTCCCTTTTTCCTTTACCTCTCCAGTCCCCTTTTCCCTTCAGCCTCTTTTGCCTTTTGCCCTTCTTGTTTCTGCTATCATCCTGTGATCTTAAATAAATGTAGCTACTTACTACATACTAAGAGTGTATACTTGGCAATTCTTTCCCTGTCTTATACAAGAACGTGGACTATTTTTGACCCACGTGGACTATTTTTGATCCACTCAACTGTAACAAATGCAGCTCAGCACTCCCTAGATTCAACCCCCAATACCACAACACAAATAAAACCCAAACCTGAGGAATTAACATCAGGTTGCTTCAGGTTACCTTTTCATTTGTACAGGCATTAGATCAGAGACACTTCATTATCATGTCTATTGAAAATTAAGAAATTTGGCTGTTAGCACAATAATCTCGATTTCTCTGTTCAGATTTCTCTGTTTAGTTTTAGCTTGGTGATGTGAGCTTTATTTGAGCATCTCTATTTTGATTTTTAGCCTGGTTGGTGCAGAAGCTTAGTCCTAAACATTGGCTTCACATGATTTTTATTCAACACTGACATTTCTAATTCATGTGTAATCTGCTGCCCTCCTGGCAGCTCTCCAGAGTCACTGCCCTTTGGGTATCAGCTAGGTGATCCAGAGCATCCCTCTTGTGTGCCTTCATATCTGCATGTAGGAGGTGAGAAAACACTGCAAATTTCTTCCCATGGTACTTGGACAGAACCCAGTGAAGCAGGAGATTAGGCTGTGGCCAGCCTGCTGGGCAAATGGGTGTGACATGACAGTCACAGAGATTCAGGACACAGGCACCAAATCTCTGCATCTGGGACCAATCTGAAAATGCAATCTTCAGTTCTTCTGGAGTAAGATCAAGGATGATCTAGACCAGTGATGGTGAACCTACTAAAGACGGAGTGCCCAAACTGCAACCCAAAACCCACTTAATTTTTCGCAAAGTGCCAACACTGCACTTTAACCTGAACATCTGATGCTTGGCTGCTGGGGTGATGCTGGGGCAACTTTCCTTGAGTGCTGACAGAGAGGGCTCTGCATACCCACAGTAGCACACATGCCATAGGTTCACCACCATTGACCTGGACCTGAGGTCAGCCCAGGATGCAAGAGATGCAAGAAACATAGGCTAATAACCTTGTGGCCACTGTGCTCATTTTTAAAGTGGTTTGCTCTCTCCAGTTCATACTTCTTTTCCTGCCTGATCAATATAAAACCTCACTACCCTTTTCACTTGTTTGCTCCATTTCTTTGTTTCAGACAAGAACCTAAGAAGAATCACTAGAAGGAGTTCATAGTGCCCCCAGGACCCTGGTATCACCAGTGTTTTCAGTCTGAGATACATCACCAATCTTTATTTTTTTATTTTGAGACCAAGTGTTTGCTAAATTGTCCCGACTGGGTTTGAACTTTCAAACTTGGAATCCTCCAACCTCAGCTTCCTGAGTAGCTTGGATTATAAGCATGTGTTATTACACTTGGCCACACTGCAGGGTTTTTTGTTGTTGTTGTTGTTTGTTTGTTTGTTTTGCTTGTTTTTGAGGTAAATTTGGGCTATGTAAGCTCAGGTGACCTGGAAGTCATGGTCCTCCTGCCTCAGCTTTCCTAGAGCTGGTATTACAAGCATGACAATGCTGGAATTACAATGCCATAGAATGACTGTGTTCAGCCCACACACTGCACTGAAACGTAACAACAGATGCCACACTAGCCGAAGTAAGCCTCATGACTACTCTGCTTCTGTGAATCAGGAAAGTACCATTCTCTCCCATGCTCTGCAGGGGAAGAAAACTGGAAATAACAAAGAGTGTCTACCAGAGTCTAACGTTTGTACACTGCAGCCACACTGGCCTTTTCTGCTCTCTCAAATGTCCGTACACCTTGCTGCCATGAGACTCTTGCCTAGCTCTTTTTTCTGATTGTAGCACTTTGGTTACAGTCTACTCTTCACACCAAGGCTTTCTGCCCCTTCCTTATGGAAAACTTTGCTTACCTCTTATTATTATCTGCTTTCACAACACTGTGTGGCTCTTAGATGTAATTTGCAGTTAATCATGTGATGACTTCATTCATGACTTATTTCTTCCTCCATAGTCCAAGCCGCAGCAGTTGTTTTGATCACCCTTATATCTCCACCATCTATCGCAGTGACTGGCATTCTGGCTGAGGAAATGAAAAAGTGAATATTCTCAAGACTCTGGGAATATTTTTTACTCTTCAAAATGTTTGTGATTACTGACACTGTCTGGTATGAGTTTCTCTCAGTAGCTTTGTTTCGTGTTTTATGCAGTCCTGGGGATTGAACCTTGGACCTTGGCAGTGAGGGTACATTCTCGGTCCTTTTTAGATTTTTTTTTTTTTAAATTTTTATGACTTTCATGGTACATTTTAGGTATATATAATGATCAGATACATCATAGAGAATTCATACCTGTACATGATATAACTTTTTTCCTATTCCCCTTCCCCTCCCCTCTTTTGAACCCCTCTTCCCTTCCCTATTTATAATCCTTTTTTTGTTTAATCTTTTTGAGACAGAGTCTGGTTTATGCTGTTTGGGCTGGCCTTGTGCTCACTTTGTAACCCAGGCTGGTCTCAAATTTACAACAATCCTCCTGCCTCAGCCTCCAAAGTGCTGGGATTACAGGCGTGCACCATCATGCTCAGCTACAAATCTTTTTTATTTTTATTTCTGATACAGGGTCTCACTAAATTGCCCAGGCCGGATTTGAATTTGCAATCCTCCTACCTCAGCCTCCCATAGTGCTAAAATTGCAGGTGTGTGCTACCAAGCCTGGTTTTCTCTTAGTAACTCTGAAGGAAACACTAGACAAAATCTTGTTAACTTCATTCTGAATGTTCAGTCTAAACGGAACATGCCTGGGTCCTGAATGGGTAAATTTTCTTTTCTTTTCTTTTCTTTCTTACTTTTTTTTTTTTTTTTTTTTTTGAGACAAGGTCTTGCTATATAGTTCAGGTTGGCTTTAAACTTACTATGTAAGGTAGGCTGACCTCTAACTCATCGCTTTCTTCTGCCTCAGCCTCCCAAGAGCTGGGATTACAGGTATGCACCCCCACATCCAGTTTAAATGGATATATTTTCTTTCTTCCTTTTTTTTTTTTTTTTTTTTTGCAGTGTTGGGAACTTGCACATGACAGATAAGCACTCTATTATTGAGCCACATCCAGCCCCCAAATGTGTAAACCTTGCTCTTGTAAGAGGAACATTTATCTGCCCCTTGACCAATCTGGGGCATTCAGGAATAGGAACATTTCCCTCATGTCCTCACACTTTTGAATTGAGCAATCCAAGTTTTTGTTTTTCCAGACCCATCTTTTACCTGCAGGCTTCCCTAATCATTTGCATAGGTATTCTATGACTGCTATAGCCTGTGAGTTCTGCTTGATTTAATGATTAGAGTCTGGTTTGAAGAGCCAAATTGCATAATCTACCTCTATTTTATTTTTATGTATTTATTTTTTTGTTTTGTTTTGTTTGTTTTTATATTTTGAGACTGAGCCTTGCCACGTAGACCAGGCTAACTTGTGGTCCTCCTGTTTTAGCATTCTACCTCCATTTTATTTTATTTTTCTTATTTATTTATTTATTTATTTAGTTTTTGTACTGGGGATCAAACCCACAACCTCGCGCCTGCCAGGCAGGCGCTTACACCACTGAACTAAATTCCTCTGCTCATTCATTAATTTATTGGTGGTACTGGGGATTGAATCCAGGGATTTCCCAATGAGCTATGTCCCCAGGCCCTCTTAACTTTATTATTTATTTTTGTGGTACAAAGCTTTGAAATCAGGGTTTTTGCACTGAGTTACATTCCAGTCCTTGTTTTAAATTTTTATTTTTGAGGGAGGGGAGGGGAAGAACAAGTAAAAAGAATTAAGATATCTCATGTACATGTACCAACTCCCCAAGATGAATATATGTACTACAAACACGTACTAACAAAAGTAAAAATTCTTAAAAAATAAAATAAAATGTTTATTTTTAAGCCAGGGTCTTGCTAAATAAATTGCCCAGGCTAGGTTTGAATTTGCAGTCCTTCTGCCTCAGCCTACCAGATTGCTAGGATTACAGGTATGTGTCACTATGCCCAACTGGGCCATGAAATTTTGATTCAAAGCTGTTGAAAGTAGCAGAGTATTTAAATGTTTACTTACTTGCCTTGTATTCCTTAAATGTAAAAACAGGTTAAATTGTAGTCTAGGTGGATTGTCTGCAACAAACAGGGCAACACCCTTGTTGATAAATAGCTCACATTCCTCAAGTGGAGCCACACCCAAACTGTGAGAACCAGGGCTACTATCTTTGATCTAGCTCATTCCATATATGAGTGCTAATTGCTTTTAAAATTATCTGAGTTATAATTTTAAAACCACACATGCCTACAATCCCAGCACTCAGAATGAGGCAGAAAGAATGCAGAAGTCAGTACTGGCCTGGGTTGAGACCCTAATTCAATTCTCTTTCCCCCAAAGTGTCTGATTATTATTGTTCAACATTCAGTGTATTTCTTTGTAGTACTAGGGATTGAACCCAGGGCTTTTGCAATGAGTTACATCCCCAGCCTTTTTTATTTTTTATTTTTATTTTTATTTTTTTGAGACACTGTAGTTCAGGCTGGCTTTGAACTTACTATGTACCTCTAAAGTTTGCCAAACTGACGAGTGAAAAATCGACGGTTTTAATGTCTTTTCCATGACTATTAGTGAAATTAAGCTTTTTTTTGTTTTGTTTTTTGTTTTGGTCTTTTTGAGACAGGGTCTCACTATGCAGTTCAGGCTGGCCTTTAGCTCACTTTTTAGCCTAGGCTGGTTTTAAACTCGAAAGGCCTCCCAAGTGCTGGGATTACAGGTGTGAGCCACCACACCAGGTGAGCATTTTTTAAATGAATTATTTGTTTGCTTTAGGACGGTACTGTATTTCCTTATGTCTTCCAGGCTGATCTCCATCTCAGGATCCTACTGTCTCAGTCTTGAGAGTGCTGGGATTACAGGCGTGCATACAGGATTTTTTGTTTGTTTTTTTGTTTTTGTTTTGTTTTGTTTTTTCTTGAGAGTGCTGGGATTACAGGCGTGCATACAGGATTTTTTGTTTGTTTTTTTGTTTTTGTTTTCTTTTGTTTTTTCATTTTTGTCCCGGAGATTGAACCTAGGGCCTCTGCACTGAGCTACATTCTTAGTCTTTCTTGATTGCTAAATTGCCAATTGCTAGGCTGGGCTCAAATTTGGAATCCTGCACTGTGGCCTCCCAGATTGCTGGGACTGTGGGTGTGTATCACCATGCCAGCCCTCTCTGTTTAGTTTTGAAGAAGTCCATTTATAGAGAAACTCTTTTATGTCAGCGATATAATGTGCTTGTCACATGTTTTGTCCAGTTCTGTTCCAGGTATTGTTTTTTTTTGTAAACGAGACGTCATACAAAAATTTCAAAACATTTATTATATTGGGGGGGCGGGGCGTTGAGACAAGGTCTATGTAGCCCAGGTTGGTTTTGAACTCGGTGATCCTCTTGCCTCACCCTCATAGGATTACAGGCGTTTACCAGCACAACCAGCTTCAAAACGCTTATGTGGGCAAATATTTTGATTTTTTTCTTTAACGATTCTGGACTTCCTGTCTTGCTTAAAGTTTCTGCCTCAATAAAATTATATTACTATTAGCTGCAAAAACTTCCTTTAACCAGGCACGATGGTGCACGCCTGCAATTCCAGCTAGTTGGAAGGCTGAAGAGCCACGCCCGGGTGCACCTTTGCCTTACATTAGATTCTGCTTTCAGATTCTATCCACACATTACTAGCTGTTTGAGCTATTACAGCAGCATTAGGCTGTAGTAGCTACCATAAAGCAGTTTCACAATATGTTAGAATTTTAGCTTCTCAACAGGTAAACTTCAAGTGTCTTACTAAAGACAGGACTATGAAATTTCCTGATTGTGGCCCAAGACAACAGAGATAAGGCAAATAAAAGGGTTGGGTAAAACTCTGCAGATAAATGTTAGCTATTGTTACCACGAAAATGAACACACAGGAAAAAGAATCCTGGGCTCAGAAGGTTGAACTTTTCCATTTAAATGATCATTCACAGTAGAGGGTCTGTGGCTGGCTGTGAGGCCGCTCACCGACCTCGCGCCCCGAGCCCAGAAGCGCAGTCACCGGCACCGGAGGTGGCCAGGGGGCTTCGGGAGCCGGAGTCCGTTCCCAGTCGCAGAACTAGAGAGGTCCCCCGGGAGAAGGCTGGGGAGAGCAGGCCGGCAAAGAACCCAGGAACAGGACTGTCTGGGGAGGAGGCCACGCAGACCAGGGCAGGTGCTAGTCTCTCTTACAGGCGGACGGCAGGGGAAACAGAAGGAGGAAAGGGGATTCCCGGTGCCGCAGTCCCCTGGGTCGTCCTGGCCGGCTCGGGCCCGGGATTGGCCCGCGCGCCGCGCTGGCTGGGCGGGGTTGCTGAGAGGCCCGGTCGCGAGGCAACGCGCGCGCACGCGCGGGTACGGCGGGGGCGCGCGCGTGCTTCGTCGGTCGGTGCGGCGGCCGGGGCGGAGCGGGCCATGGCAGTGGGTGGCGGGCGTGTGTAGTGCTGTGCGGGGCAGGCGGGAGGTGACTAAGAGAAAGGGGAATGGGGGAGCCCCAGCAGGGCCGTCGTGGCGGCCCTGACTGCTGACTACGCACCCGGCGGAGGAACCCGCGGCGGCGGCGGCGACGGCGGCGACTGAGCGCCGGGCAGGTGAGTGCGGCGGCGCGGGACCCGGATGCGGCGCGGTGAGGGGCGGCAGGGTCGCGGCGCCGCCTGAGGTGCTCCCGCGCGGCGCGGCGGGGGGCCCTGCCCCGCACAGCCCTGGGCGCGGGCGGCTACAGCGCGAGCGCCGCTCTTCCTGCCGGCGCCGAGGACGCTCGCCGGGTTGCGGCCCGCCCGGGGCTCTCCAAGGTGAGCGGTGCCCCAGGCCTCCGGGGCGGCTTTCCGGGCGGCTGCCGGCGGGTGCCGGTGTGGAGAGGCGGCGTCCTCTCTGCGAGTCTCTGCGACACCTCCGGGGGCTTCCCGACCCTTAGGTGCCTGTTTTGCGCAGAAGTATATTTTAGGGGCGGGGATCCTCGGCTTTTGGTTTTGGGAAGTGTTGCAGAATCCCATCGCCGCCACAGATAAGTCCTGGGGCCCAGGGCCGAAATATGCTGATGCGTTTAGTGGAAATAATAATATATACCTCATAGAGTTGTGAATATAAGCATAACCTAGTAGTAAGTGCTCAATAAATGATAGTTAGAGCCCTGCTGCAGCATCTTGTCAGTTGTTGCCAATTCCTGTCTGCATGCTCGCGTTTGGGGGGGATCATTTATTTCCGCACTGTACTGGTGGTGTAATAACCTCAGCTGAGGTTGCTTAACGTTAGAGCCTGTAATCTTAGAGTGGCCAAAATAGGTATCTATAGCCTCTTCCTAGAATCTTGCTGTCTTGCAAAGGCTGACTTGGAAACCTGTGTGAAGTACGAAGTGGGAATTGCTGCCGGGATGAAACTAAGTGAATCCAGGATTCCTTTATGGTGGGACACATAAACTGTTGTGCAGAGGATGAGACACATGAGTCTAACGTGCTTCGATGTTTAAATAATCTTAAGTGACACTTAAACTCTGTCACTTGTTACAGAGTATAAATACAGGAAGAGTTATGGAAACAGACTCCTTTTTCTGCATTGCTACATCCAAAGGGAATGATAAGTGCTTTTGTAAACATCGTTGTAGGCAGTGTCTGGTGAAGTCATCATAATTAAATTAGAAGAGTACTTGTTTTGAAGCAGCGAGTAGATGTTTGGAAATATGATTTCTAATAAAATCATCTTCAGCGGGTTAGAGTTCTCAGCAGTTTATTAATCATTTGGGAATTTTTATGCTACATTGTAAGGTTTTATGGTAAAAGCAGAACTGCGTTAAGTCATAATAATGCTGCAGAGGAAAGGGTAGTCAGGATAAGAATCTTAACCTAGTTTTGGAAGCAGGAGTGGAACAAAGTAAAATTCTTAAGGCTTAAAGCTGAAATTGCATTCACCAAATCCAAAATGATTTAAGGAATAAAACAGTTTTACACACACCTGATATAGGTTATCAGTAGGATATTCCACTGTAAAAGTGATTTCCCCCCTTTTTCGTTTTCTCTCTTTCAGTATTGGAGATTGAACCCAGGGTCATTTGCTTGCTTGGTTATTGCTTTGCCACTGAGCTATGGCCCCCAGACCTTATTTTGTTTTGAGACAGCGTCTCTCTGAATTGACCGTGCTTGTGCCAAGCTTGCTTTGTGAATCTCCTACCTTAGCCTTTTTCCTGAGTAGCTGGGGTTAAAAGCCAGGGCCATCATCTCTAGGTGCCTGGAACTTTTTTTTTTTTTAATTTTTAAAATTTTTTTGATACCAGGGATTGAACTCACAACCTCGCACCTGCCAGGCAGGCACTTAAGCCACAGAGTCAAACTCCCAGCCCTATTTTCGAGGTAGGGTCGCCCTGTGTAGTTCAGGCTGGCCTTGCTCACGTTGTAGCCCAAAACCAGCCTGAAACTCACAACACTTCACCTACTTCAGCCTCCTGAGTGCTGGGATTAAAGGCGTGCACTACCACGCCCGGCTAATTTTTTTTTTTTTCTTTCTTTTGCGGCACAGGGGATGGAACTCACAGCCTTGCACCTGCCAGACAGGCCCTTAAGCCACTGAGCCAAACTCCCAGCCCTATTTTTGAGGCAGGGTCACACTCAGGCTGGCCTTACGCTCGAGTTGTAGCTCAAGCTGGCCTCGAAACTCACAATGCTCCACATACCTCAGTGTCCAGAGTGCTGGGATTAGAGGTGCATGCCACCACGCCCGGCTGCCTGGCTAATTTTTTAAGACAGGGTCTCACTACGCAGTTCAGGCTGGCCTTGAACTCTAGCCCAGGCTGGTCTTGAACTCACGAGGATCCTCCTGCCTCAGCCTCCCCTGTGCTGGGATTAAAGGCATGCTCCACCACACCTGACTACAGGAACATTTAGCTAATGTTGAATGTATTGATTGTAGGAGTGAAGTTGTTTATAAAGTCTTGTGATTCCTGATATAACGTTCTGAACATTTTCTTTGGCTTCCAATTTTTGCAATAGGAAGTGAAGAGAATATAGACCAGTGATAGAGAACTTTTGATTCAGCCTGTTGCAGCACAGGTTTACTGCCACTGGTTTAGACTTATCCTTTTCTGGAGTTACACATGATTCTAGACCTGCTTGCCTTCCTCTTCTCTCTCCAGTGCTGGGATTGAACCCAGAGCCTTTGCCCTGAACTACGGTCCCAACCCTTTTTAGTTTTTATTTTGAGACAGGGTCTTTCCTACAGGCTGGGCTTTAAATTATGACCCTCCTGACTCTAGGTTGTTTTAATTTCCTCAGTCTTCGTTAAGATACTATACCCATGCAAAGACTAGGCATTTAAATACTAAACCATTAATGACAGAAATGAATTTTGTTCATTGTATACTAGATGACTGGTATTTTTGAAAATAAGGAAGCAAGTAAGTTTTGTGTGTGGCGGGTTTTTTTTTTTTTTTTTTTTTTTTTTTTTTTTTTTTTTTTTTTTTTTTTTTTTTTTTTTTTTTTTTTTTTTTTTTTTTTTTTTTTTTTTTTTTTTTTT
>RJWM01041303.1:0-14972 GCA_004363535.1 Dasyprocta punctata | reverse complement strand
GTAACACATGATTCTGAGGCTCAAGGAATTCATAAAACAGTCATTAATTCACCCTGTGTTTGTCAACCTTTCGTCACTTTGACAAAACACAGAAGATAATCAATTTATAGAGAAGAAAGAGGCATTTTGCCTCTGAGTTTCAGAGGTTTCCACCCATGGATGATTAACCTACTGCTTTTACCATTGGGGTGAGGAAGCAGTACAGGTGGGGTGCGTGTGGTAAAGCAAAGTGCTCACCTCAAGGGAGCTGGGAAGAGAAAGACAGACTGGGAGGGTCCTGAGTTTAAATATCCCCTCCACAGTCATGCTCCCACTGACAATCCATCAAGCCCCACCTGTTAAAGGTCCACCGTCTCCCAGGAGCATCGAGGTGAGTTCCAAGCTTCACACGAGCCTTTGTGGGGCGGTGCATTTCAGATTCAAACTATAGCAACTCATCAAGGAAACAGCAGCACTCAGCACTGTTTTAAGCACTTAGGATAGTTCGATGAAGAAAAGAGAGGCAGAAAACTGATCTTGTGGGACAGGCATTAGAGAAGTGGGAGAAACAAACACAATGGCAATAACCCTAAGAGTCAGTAAATTACATGGCAAGGCAGGGAGTGGTGAGAGCTATGCGGACACATGGGGGCATCATGGGTGCTTGATGGCAAATAAGGTCGCCAAGGCAGGCGTCATCTGGAAAGTGACGTATAAACAAAGAAATAAGGGGGATGACAGGGTTGGTCAACTGAGGACAGAAAGGAGTACTTTACAGGTAGAGAGGACAGCAAATACTAGTGTCTGGCACTCTGAGGAGTCAGGAGGCCAGAGTGGGTGCAGCTGAGTGGCCGAGGAGAGAGTTACTAAGGAGGGATGGCGGAGAGGAAATGCGAGGCCAAAGGCAGGGTTTCGGCTTCTTGCCAAACTTAAAGTGGAAATTGTTTCTGGTTTTGAGCAGAGGATTGACCAAGACTGTGGAGGTGTCACAATCTAGGGTACTGACAAAAAGGTGAGAGGGGCTGCTAGAGGCTAGCGAAGGATGAAAATTTATTGGAGCATTAACAGTGGAGCAGGCATTACAAAAGAGGAACAAAAAGGAATCAAAGTCATAAGTGACACGATTGGCAAGGAAACAGCCAAGGATGTGCACAAGGCATTCAGGAGACCTGGGCTCCTTCAAGGAAAACAAGGGACTCATGTGGGAGACTTGTGAAAGCTGAACCTGCAGAAAAGCAGGCTGGCTTTATGGTGGAAAGGACAAGCAGGGAAGAAGAAAACACAGGTGAAGAAGTGAGGCTGGCACTGCTGGGCTGCATGCTCATGCCTGTCTAGTGCTCCAGCCAACCAGACTCAATGCAGCTGTGCATGCAAGGGGCACAGTATGTTAGCAAAGAACCTTCAGCTAGCTAGCAAGACAGCAATGCCATACAGTAAACCTTGTACCCAAGACTCAGCTGTTAGACCAAAATGGTCTGCCTTCCAAAAGGGATGTCTCTGCACCCATGAAAGCATATTTGTGCTGGAGTTTCAGGATAACACAACTGGAATTTTAAGATGCTTCATAAACACTTAGTCATAAGTTCCTCCATTTGGATGGACACGTGACTATCCCTGCTAAAAAGTGCTGTGAGGAAAAGGTCATCTAGAAGACGTGCAACCCACAAAGACCTCCCAGACAAAAGTATTCTGTCAATGTCTGAAGACAGTCTCTGTGCCCATAGCTGTGACTGTAAATTCTCTAAAACTGGATAAAGGCAGAGTACTTGGCTGTCTTAATTGGTTCTTACAATATGCATCACAGTGACCAGCTATGCATAACAGTGACCAGCCATTTGTAAGAAACAGAAGTAACAGTACCTGTAACAAGAACCGTTACCTGGGCAACTAATAGACACCGAAGTATATTGGTTGGAGGGAGTCATTTTCTGCTTCCGTGTGATACACTGATTGCACTCATCTTGATTCTCCCTTTGTTTCTATAGCAATGACTCCTTTGCCACATTACTACCCATCAAAGCCCTTCCACCCTGACTTTGGTGATGGAATTTGCCTTAGTCAACAGGATGTCAGCAGAGTTGACACAGATTTTGAAAAAGTGTTGGTTTTAGCCACTGTCTCATGTCTCTTCCATCACCAGGGGACATGCCAAAACTAGCTGCATGACACAAAGTAGAGCCCCCTTAGTTGACCCAAATAAGGCCAGTCCAAGTCAGCCTACTTGGCCCTCACAGATACATGAGTAAACTGAGCCAGGATCTTTTGACTCACTGCAGGTTAGATGAATCCCATGAATCCAAGACCAAAGCCAGTGCTTGTGGATGGAGAGCTCTGAGCTTACGGTTGTTTTATACGCAGTGTTCCATAGTGCTAGGGAGTGGATATTTCCCATGGAGAAGAGTTTATTTGTGGGTAAACATGGTTGCTGTCCCAACCAGGACACTCTGGAGAATGAAAGGAGCAGCGTTAATAATCACTGTACACAGAAACAAGGCTTTCAGGCAATTGGTTAGAGAAGGAATAAAAATCCTGTGATGAAAACAAGAGTGATAAGCCTAAGATTGAAAGTCTAAAATATTTGACTCTTGAAATTCAAAAATGAAAGAATAAGGCTGCGTTCAGAAAATATTACACTAAAGTGGTAGATTTCAGAGTCCTAGGACCATACTAAGAATTGTGAGAGTGGGAGGCCGAATTGCAAATGGGTGGGTGGATGGAGGATTGAAGGAAGACTGAAGCCTGGGTAGGTAAAGTACCAAGCACATTGCCTGGTACAGGAGATTTTGGGAGAAGTGTTGAACACAATTCACCTCGTGACACTGGATCATGCCCAATACTAAGAGTTCTGTCTCTTATGATTTGTCAGCAGCTCCAGTGACAGTGTGATTACTCTCCAGAAGCTCTGAATCCTGTTATCATCTACTCGCTGGCTCTATTAGATTCCCCTAGAGGAAACATTGAATTGGAAATGATGCACGCTTGTCCACAGTTATATATGTGGGGGAAAAGGAAAAGCTACAGGAGATGTGAGGTTCTCAAGAAAAGCTACAAAGTGAGAAGAATGAGAGAGAAGGTCAGACAAAAGGAAACGGAATGTTCAGGAAGCAAATGTTTACAGGGATGGTAAAAGAAAGGGTGGTAAACTGAGGAAGTACTGAAAGGCAGGACACGAGTCAGGTGTGACTGCTATAGTGGTGCTATCTTCGTGAAAACCTCCAAGGCAAAGATCCCAAATCCTTCCGAGGAGCCAAAAAGTCATTTCTCCAGCTTTGTTGTTGGACATTGTTTTCACAGGGAAGGTATGTTCAGCTGAGTGCCGAGAATCTCAAGAGAAACGCAGTGGTAATAGCAGTGCCTGGGCTGTTCAGAAGGTGTTAAAAGCAGTATACTTAGATCAACCCCTCTTGAGAAATGTTCATGAGAACAAAAGGCAGGTGATGGGCCAGGTGTGTTGAGTCTAAATTCCAGCACGCTAGTAGGCTGAAGCAAGAGGACCACAAGCGGAACCCAATCTGAGCAATTTAGGGAGACCATGTCTCAAAATAAAAAGAGGGTAGGACATAGCTCTGTGTGAAGGCCCTGGGCTCAATCATCAGGCCTGAAGAAGGAGGAGAAAGAGGAGGAGAGGGAGGGAGAGAAGAGGGTTGGGGGAGGGGAAGGAGGGAGGAGAGGGAAGTGGAAGAGGAAGGAGGGAGAAGAAGATGGCAAGTGATGAGAGAAAGTACTTACTTATTCCTTTTCCTGAGGTTTGAGCTCAAGAGACAGAATAGTTATTCCACTCCCCAGGAAGAAATAGAGAAGGCTGGAAGTTCCTACTGCTTCTCTACGAAGTACTTTATGAACCCATTTTTCTCTAGCAGCTCAGTGAACAACAGGTCTGCCTTGATCTCCATCTGTCAGATCTTGTGTCTTGTTGCTGATTTGGTTGAATACTCACAGAGAATGTAAGTTTTATTTACTGGGTTCACGAAAGCAAGGAACAAATAAGATGTTTGAAGCTTGTTTGTCTTGCCCCTTGTATTGCCAAAGAAGAAAGGAACTTGAGCATATTTTTTAAATTAATTGATAGGAAATACTCATTAGAGAATAAGTAAATGTGAGTGCAGCAGCAAGAAGAAATAACCAAAGCAACAAGATCCTTGAATAAATGACAGCAGACAGAGAAAAGGATCAGTCACGGGCCACCAGCACTACTTTCTTCTGCACCAAGGGATACTGAAGTCCTTTTGCAGATGAAGCAGGTGGTGATGTTGCAGGTGGGTACCCGGCAGGCTGCACATGTCTCGGTAATTACACAGCAGGAAGAGCAGTTGAAAATCAAAGGGGCGGCAGAGTGGAAGGGACCTCAGTCCTTTTCCCGTCCTCTTGCTCTTGTAGCTGCCTACATTTTCCCACGTGGATCGTCAGTCCTTAGGATGCAGAGCCTGGAAGCCACAACCATTGGTTGTGATTCCAAATGGATTTTCCTTTTTTGCAGGCAGTTCAGTTCCTGAGTTTTACATGTCTACCTCTCTTATGGATCTGGCCTAACTTCAGTTCTAATTCAATCTGAGAATCCTTTTTATGACAATGCCTTTTGTAAGAATGGCATGTGATGCATCTGTCCAGGGAGATGTGAAGGAAAGTCTGCTGAGGCATTGCGGTAAAGGGTTTTGTTTTTTAATTAAAAAGAGATCCACGGAAGAAAGTTCCTGTTGATCTGTTGGCTGTGATCCCAGGAAGTGCACAGTCATTTTCCATCCATGGAGAGAACTACTTCATGGACCAAGGGGAAGACCATGGAGCAGACACCAAAAGGATTCAGGATCCTTACTGACTTCTATGAGCCGGTGAGTTTGGAGACAGGGAACGTCTAGAAATGTAAATAGTTATATTCTGTCTCAAACATTCTGCGTCACCTACTGCCAAAAGCACATTAAGGGATATGATGATATCTGAATATTTTATTAAAATATTGTTTGCATAAGGGAGATTAAAAAGGATAAAAGAATGCATTGCACGTCTTGATTTTTACACATTTCAAACAACATATGTAGTGAATGATAGTTTAAAAGATGAAGCCTGAAAAAATAGAGAAAAAATAGACCTTGAGTCTATGATAAATTAACACTATGATAATTAAGTCTATAATAAATTAACTAAACTTTAACTTGTTATAATTTTCAGTCATCAGTTCTATGACATTGAAGCTACCATATTCCTTGTACAAAAGACCCATGTGGTACTCCTCCACATACATTTTTTCTCAGTATTAAACATGGGTAATTTAGAATTTTTAAGTTTTTTTGTTTATAAATTTGAAATTATATCTCTCAACACTAAAAACTGGCATTATAGTAGTATCAGGCAGAAAATTTAAAATGCCTTTTCACTAGTGGGAGTTTTCCTAGACAAAAGAGAAAGGAGGTAAGGAGCCCAGACTTTGGGAACTAGTCTTTCTCCTATTGTTGCTCTTCCATGCTCTATAATTAAAGCAGTACAACATTTTATAAATGATCTCAGAGATCAAGATCAAGTAACCTAACTCTACCTGCCCTGGGTTTTGTCAGTAAAGTAAAAAATCCAAAATGTAAATAAGATACCAAAGTGACATCTGCATGTCTGGCATAGAAATAAAAATAATAACTAATGTTTAGAGTGTGCTTACTTCCATTATTTCAGACACTATTCTAGCAACCTGACATGAATTAAATAACTTAATTCTCATGCAACCCTATTAGTGGCATCTCTAGGAAAACCAACGTTTGAGAAGTCAGTTAACATCCCAAGTCTCATGGCTGGTAAATGACGAAAGTATTAGATACAGGGTCTGACAAACGTAGGTGTTAAGTATGTAATTCACAGGTGTTTCTTTTTCTTCATCCTTCCCTAAAGAAATACTTGATGATGGGCAGAATAGAGTCCAGCTGGTCTAACTCCAGAATCTCTTCTATGGTTGGGCTCTGTTGTGGTTGACACATTGTGGCAACTTAAGAAGTTTAGAAATTCAACTGAGAGACTCAGCAGGGAGCCAGGGTTCTTACTTTGTAAATATCCTCACCGTGTGCAAAGGAGGGCAAGGAGATTTTGTGAGTGTGACACCTGCCCTGGGTGGGGGGTGGCATGCATACAAAAGAAGGGGAGAAAAGAGGCTTGTTTTCCCCTTTTTGCTCTGGCTGCTGCCTTGAAGTGTTGCCCCAGTGCCATGCCACCCTCCCTTGGAACCAGCTGATTATGGACTGAAACAGCCAAAAACTGTAAGATAAACAAATCTTTCCTTCCTTCATTTTGGGTGTTGGGTATTTTGTCCCAGCAAGGAAAGAAAAGTAAAAGTAACCAAGACAGGCTCTTTCTTTGCTTCTTCCCCTTCTGTTCTTCACCCTGACCAGAGTTAGGCAACAAAGCATCTGTATTTGACTAAATACAACTAACCTTTCTTTACTTACGTTCAGAAGATTCTTTTGCATGTATCCCCATAAGGAAAGTTTATATGAATTAAGTCCCTTTTCATTTGTTTGTGGCCTTACCATGCCTCCCCCAAATTTTACAGTAATATACAAAGTTCTTTTCTTATCAGTTTAAATAATTTTCTGCTTAATCCAATAACTATTTTTATCTCCAAAGTATTACGTTCTACTTATCTTTTTCGGTGTATTCCTTAACTGAGGTCCAGATATCTGGTACATTTACATGCGTTTCTATTGATAGGAATAAACGTAGCCTCTAAAACAAAGAGTACCATTTGCTCTTTCAGGAGATTGTAATCTAGATTGTAGTTACTGTCATCAGCATTCTCTCTTAAGGAAGATTTCATAAAAAAGCCTGTCCTTCCCAAACTTGATTGTTTCCCTTTCTTTCCAAGAAATGGTTGATTTTCTTTAGTCATTTTCTTATGATTCAAGCACTTAATCTCTTCATGGCCTCTTTTTGACATCATTATGGAAAAAGACAAAAGGATACTTGCAAGGGATACAGACTCTCAAATACCAACATCTCGAACACCAACTTAGTGTGTTCTCAGAAGTTATGACAAGATCATGTTGAAATTAATGACAAAATGAAGAGCTAAATATACTCAACAATGTCAAACAGAGGACATTTGATCTGTCACTATTAGTTAAGGAACCTAAAAAATATTAAGGGTGAAAAAGAAAATGAAGGAATATTACATATTCTAGTTTCCTAAACAAAGTATAGGTTTTGTTGGCAAGAATCTGACTTTTTTTTAAATTTGAGACCGGGTCTCCCTTTGATCAGGCTGACTTAAACTCTCAATGTAGCCCAGACTGGCCTTGAATTCATGACAGTCTTCCTGCCTCAGTCTCCAGAGTGCTAGGATTACAGGCAATGTGCCACCATGCCAGGCTTGACTTTCAAATAGTTTAATGACCTGAAAAATAAACTAGGTAAAAGATTTTATTTAACAAAGTAAAAACAACTTTCCTACTGTATTCAGTGTGGGTTTTTAAAGAATCAGTTTCCAATGGTGGTTTCTAATGACTTTGGTCCCTAATTTCAGCAACTTGTGCTGGGACTTAAAAAAATTTTTAAAAAAAGAGCTGGTGTGACTGCTATGTGTGAAAGCCTCTGAGGCTGTACTTATCCTTTATTAGAAAATGTAGGACATGCCTCTTACCACAGTTACACATGTAGAAATCAGAGTAGTTTCTGATAGGACCTGCTAGAACACTGCACTCTGAGATATCAATTCAGTACTCAGGTGACAATCAACAGAAAAATGTGGACCACCTTACTTTTATTTTTTGGTAGCTTGTTTTTAAAAGGAGCTGGTTGGTCTACTTTTCAGCGAAGCATACTCTATTAAATGACCCAACAGACTTTGTGGTAAATTCTCGAGGTTTTTTTATGTTGCTTCCCAGTGCTGTATGGTCGAACTTGGAGAGGTGAATTGCACTTTCTTTAAGACTAAGTCTGAATTGGTATGAGTTCTTTGGAGCCAGTTCTGGCCTGCTGCCACCAGGCTCCCTCAGTTACTTTGGGAATCCATATACAATCAGGGAGAGCCTACAAAGCAGTCACAAGTGAGTATTTGACAGGCTTTGGGATTCAAAATGAGAAACACTGGGTGTTATTCTCTGCTATTAGTCTTGGTGGTCTTCCATCATTTTTTCCCTTCCATTTCAAAAGCACGTGGCAAAGCTTGTGCAGAGTGCCAGCAGTTCCTTGAATGAAGCGAATTGTTTCAGTTTAATGCATCTATTTGCCTATGTTCCCCCCATTTTTTGCTCACTCTATTCCACTTAGGTACTCAGAAAAACAACAAGACAATTGGCATTTTGTGCACAGAAACATTTTATAGCAAGCGTAACCTATGAAAAAAATCTAAATTTTTCTATTCTTTGGAGTGTTCCTGGGGGGAGAAGATGGTCTTGCTGTGTAGTCCAAGGTGACTTCAAACTCATAGCGAGTCCCTTGCCTCAGCCTCTCAAGTGCTGTGATTGCAAACATGAAAGATTACACCTGGACTGAAAAATACAACTATGGAAGACGCTGCACTTATCAAAGGATATTTTTAAAAGTTGTCTTCTTATCAGGATATATAAACAACCCAGAACTCTTCAGGTGGCAAGATTAGATAAAAAAAATCCTGTTCAATGTTACCAAAATCGTGTCATTCTCATTTTCCCCCAATGGAACCTAAATTTTAAAAGGAATACAAGTAAAATGGTTTAACTATAGTACTAGAAGAGACACTCATTTGAGAACGAGCCTTACTTGATGGAAATTACCAATGCTTACAAAAATAAAGGTCTATGCCCCCTACAAAAGTAGAAAAGCATGCACATTGAATTATTCGCAGCAGCAAATGAAGGTCTTGGACACCTGTGTCCTACACGCTTGAAAAGTGCTCCTCACCTAACAAAATACTAACTTCTGGACATTTATAAAGCGCTTCACATCTTAACTTATTTAAATCCGTTCACATGTAGAAGTCCGACCTAGGAAGCAATCTGGAAACCCGGGAGAGGAGCCCTGGCGTCCAGGCCTCTCCTGGGGATGAGCGCAGCTCGCGCCTGCTGCCGGTGGGGTGGCCTAGGGGGCTGCCTGGACCATGGGAACGCAGCGGGAACGCACCTGTGCCAGGATGCGCAGCTGTCACCTGTCTGCACTCAAAGTCCAGACCAGCTGCAAGGGAGGCGGGGCCGCGCCATTCCCACGCAGGGCGCGCTGTGATTGGCCGCCGCTATCGGCCTGCGCTTCCTATTGGCCCAAGGTCGTAGAGAGCCTGGATCCCCGAGCGTGGGGTGGGGGGGCGGAGTCCGCTGGGTCCCACAGCCCGGCTTGTCGCGCAGCTCAGGTGTGAGCCTCTGCGGACCCGGTTCCGGTCGGGCCGTGCTGCGAGGGCGTTCTGGGTGGCTGGGGGCACACAGCTCGCACGACCTGGTCCCCTCGCCTCCGAGAGGGGCTGTTGGCTCGGAGCTGTCCCTGGAGCTGTTCCCCGGGTTGCCTTCGGAAACCTCAGCCCCGGGAGAGGGTGGGAGCGGGTGTGGGGCAGGATCGGGAGCCCAGGGCGGTGGGTGGCTGCTGAGAAGTTCGTCATCTATAGCAGGAGACTGATCAGCCTTAGCAAGAAGAGCTCTGCCTCACCACGTTTTGGCAGCGCCGGCTAAGCCGTGTACCTTGCCATCTCCTCCTTGTTTTTTGATGGTCAACGTCCTGCTAGTTTATTTAGCAAATAAATGTATGTTGTTCAGTATGTGCTGTTTGCCGTGGACAGTTCTGATCTGTGCAGTTGTAGAACTGATTTCATGTTTACTGGGTTGCCTGACATCATTATTTCACCATTTATTTTCTTTAAGATTTAATTTCCCTTTAATGAGGTGGACAGAGAAGCATAAACTTACTTGTAACCAACAGTCAGTGCCAGCCCAGAAGGGTGAATTATGTGTTGATTTTCAGTCTTTCCTAACAGATACCTCCTGGCCGCAACACAGCTTTAGCCGGAGTGAGGAACATGGAGACTAAATGACCTTCTGCGGAAATGTGGACATCAGCCTGTGAAATAGCTCAGCGTGTTGGAAATATTTTCTGTTTGTTTTTTCGTGATAATATATGCCTCCCCCAACCCCATTGGAGGGATTGGACCCAGGGCCTTCACATTGACCAATATCTCCAGAATTTTGTATTATTTATTTATTTTTTCAAATTTTGAGACAGGGTCTAGTTAAATGGCTAAGTTGCTCAGTATGAATTTGAATTTACAGTCATCCTGCATCAGTCTTCCATAGTTTTGGGAGTCTGGGAATGCACTGCGGTGCCCAACTAATGCACAATTTTAGAGCATAGGCCAGTTCAAAGATTAGCATGAAATAGCCGTGAAAAAAAGCTTGTGCTTTTAATCAAATTATTTTGATATTGGTTATCTAACATTACAACAAATGCCCATTTAGTGAATACTACAATATGACAAGCATTGTCTTCATGCATTTATCAGATAGATAATTGGTAACTCCATTTTACAATTGAGGAATCTAAGAGCAGATTAGTTAAATAGTTTACTGAAAGTTATCCATTTATTAAGTGGAACATTCTCATATTCAAATCTTTGTGGTCTATATTCTGACTTCGAACTGCTGTCTTTCTGAATTTAGGTTTGATTTCTCTATGCAGGTTTGATATCCCATAAAACAGGCAACAGTTTATCCTACTGCATACATTTTATGCTTTGATGTGTGTTAACTGGCTTCTTTGTTAAGTGAAAGAACACTTTCCTATTTAACTTGTGGGAACACTGTATAATGTTTTTTTTAACGTTGTATAATCTTTAAAGGGACAAAAGCATACATGGAAGAGACAGGTAGATCTTATGAGTTTTTAAAGCAATTTTTTGTGGATGATGTGTGAGTCTAAGATTTGGAGAACTCGTTATCTTACAGGCTTGCTGTGGCAAAGTAGAAATCTCTTTTTTTTTTTTTTCATTTCTTTCGGTGCTCTGTAAACTTATAGCAACTAAAGTCTCCTCATCATTTACATCCAGAATCTTCCATGATGATTCTGAAACCTTCCTTATATGAATGACCTTTCAAGGCTTAGTGTTTATGTCCTTTGGAGCCATGAACTTGCTTCTCCAGACTTTGGACATCACCAGGTTTCACGTGACATCTTCACTCAGTGTTCTCAGCCCTCATTGCTCACCAGCTTTTAGACACTGTGAGGTTTAATCTTCACCTTCCTACAGAGTCTCCTTCAGTAACTTTGCTGTGGGATGGGGTAGTAATTTGGGGCTGAGAACTATTGCTGTCAGTTGACACAGGTAAAGAACTTCATTCTTTCTTTGTTTTCCTTTTCTGCCAATCATGTGACTCGGAGACTGTTTGCTTTTACAGGTTTTGTGAAGTAGCACGGATAAGATATTGGCTCAAGAAGGAAGATAGGCATGGGACTTAAGCTGCTTATGACTTCCCAGATTTATGGAGAAAGGTGTGAGTGGGGATATGCCATGAAGGGGAGTATTTAGTAATATATTTGAGTCTGAAAGTAGTGGTGCACATGGTCTGTGGTGTTCTGGTGTATCTGCCCACCACACACACACTGTTGACCAGTGGGACTTCTGCAAGTTACTGCCTAAGATACAGGGGACCCAGAACATTTTATCTGTTAAAATAAACTAATTTGCGTTTAGACTTCCTATTTCACTATTTCAAACTGTCAACCTGCAGTGCAATACCTGATAGAGTCTTCTTTTTTTTTTACCACGAGATGATCTATGAGACACTAAGCAACCTTGCTACTTCAGAACTTTCCCCTGTAGTTTTCACACAACTGCAAGTCAAGAGAAGAGAGTGCAGAAAAGACAGTGAAGTGTCAGCTGGTTGAATTCTGCTGAAACATTGACCTTGTATTATTATTGGATACATAAAAGACAATGGAAAGGCAAAGCCACTAGAATCCCTTTTGTGAGTACAGATAGAAGGGTTAAGGAGAATGAAAAATAACCTTTTCAAAGTGCTGTGCCATGGGGTGCCAGGCTAACATCAAGCTCATTTGTTTAATGTATACTAAATACGGGCACTGATTAGATATTGGCAGGTCCATATTGCACATGTCCTGGTGCCTCATGGAATTCATTACTTAGTGGGGAAGTGACTATGACAACATAGGACCCTGTTGTGTGGAGGCTGCACGGGCACACAGGGGGACCCTTTACCCTGTTGAGAAAATTAAATGAGTTAAGATTGTTAAACCACTTAAAAATGAACAGGCACATGAGAAATGCAACACTTTAATAATAGCAGCACTTACAGCACATTTTGCAGGTTAAGCATTTCCCCATTTTATACCATCAGTGACTTTGTATAAGGAAGACGCAAGTATGCAAAGTACTGTGATGAAGATCTCATAGCCTGAAGTGGTGAAGCCAGTGTCTGTATCCACAATTGTGTTTGTTTTTGTCTGTGTAATGTCTCTCTCCATGCTTTCCCCTTTCCTTCTCTTTCAGTTTTTCTAATGAGTGTGTGTGTGTGTGTGTGTGTGTGTGTGTGTGTGGTGTGACTGTGTGTGCATCAACTGAAGCATTTTTTTTTTTTTTTGGAGATATATCCAATTGGAAGCCATGTGAAACGCCAGTGCCGAAGCTCGGAGAATATTGCAAGCTGAGGGATAAAAGTGGAAAGGCAGAGTTGTCAGGAAGCTTAGTTACTTTAGGGGAGGTTGAGTCTGGCATGTGCCCGAGGAGATGTGGGTGGGAGTGAACTGGGAGGTGAGCAGGTTCAGGATCTGGAAGACTTTAGACTCCTGTGAAACAATTTAGATTTCCCCCTGGAGGGAGTCGGAAGTGCTGCAATGACTTTCAATTCTAAAAGGAGAAAAATCCCTTTAGAGAGTTGGAGCTCTGACTGGTTGCAGCCTCGGGTAAGTTGGGAGGGTGGAGAGGAAGGTTAAGAAATTCAGTTTTCCAGAAAAGTGTGGAGAGAACCAAAGTGGCAGTATTGAAGCCAGAGCAAGTAGAAACTCTATGGAGTTAGGGAGGACTTGATAAGGGAATTGTGGCAAGACAGTAATCTTTCTTTATTCTTTTCTAGAGGTGACACACATCCAAGGTGTAGGTAATGCTCTTGTGGAAACACTAAAACTAGTTTGGAGTTAAAAAGCTAAAAGTGGTGAAAATATTGACTATTTTAAATGAAAACAACCAGTATCTTCATGAAACTAAAAATTCAAGGAAGGAAAGATCTCAGACTGAAAACTCTGAAAAATCATTTTTTAAAATCAGATATTGAAAAAAATTTTAGAGGGCATATTTGTATGGAGGGTGTACATAAACCCAAAAAAGAAAAAAATAAATAAAAAGATAGACCCCTTCTTATTTGATATCATTTCTTGGCCATCTGCTACCTTTCTTTACCAGTAACCCACCCAAATTGTCCTGTTGTTTGTAGGCTCCCGGTAGGTGTCACAGACAAGTACAGTGAATGTTTAATTTTCTAAAAATTACTTGCTATGGTTTATACATTGTGTCAACTTGAGAAGTCTAGAAGCTTAAGTAAGGTAGTAGCTCTACATCCTGCGGGGTAGAGCACAAGCAGTTACCTAGTCATTGTGTAGTTTGAGAAGGTGGAAAGTTTATCTGAGAGACTCAGCAAGAAGCCAGGGTTCTTACTTTGTAAACATCCTCATCCTGTGCAAAGGAAGACAAGGAGATTTGTGAATGCTACATCCACACTGAGTGTGGGGGGGTGCCCTGTGTACAATATAAGGGAGGAGATGAGGCTTGCTCTTGCCCCTTTTACTCTGACTGCTTTTGCTTGCTGTTGCCTTGAAGTGTTGCCCCAGTGCTATGCCACCCTGCCTTGGAGTCAGCTGATTATGGACTGAGACCTCCAGAAACTGTAAGATAAATAAACCTTTCCTTCCCTAATTTTGGTTGTTGAGTGTTTTGTCTCGAAATAAGGGAAAAGTAATCAAGACATTACTGTTTTTTAAATTTTCATTAATCTTCCTAAAAATATTCCCTTTTCCTTTGAGCACATTTACTTATCTCATCCTTTTTGCCCATTTTATGGAAGTTCTCTTTCCTGAGTGCCATTGGTCACATGTTCCTTAATTTGATGTCCAGAATCTTGCAAAAGTGATTTAGAATTTAGTAATGCTTTATCTATAGTGCTGAATTTTAAGTGGTTAATAAAGTATATGGAAAAGTAGTGAATAAAAAGTCTGGAAATTCAGGTTACTGTCAGTCAGGAATGAGTTTGTCAGTCCTTGAACAATGGGTGATTTTTATTCAGAAAAAAATCAGGTGTTGAAGGACACAGAACATAAGGGCAATGATATTACAGGATGAGTAGAGCCATTAGAGTAATCAAGGAACGATGTTAGTACTGCACTTGAACTAAGCAGTGACTATAGAAATAGATAGCAGGGTAGAATTTTGATATTTAGAATATCTAAGTTACAGATCTGGTGTGATGGTTTAAAAACAAATAGCAAGCAACCAAAATGTTTGTCAGAGTTGTAAATGTCAAATATTGTCTCATGTGTTGGCACAGCTTCTTCCTTCACTGTGTCCATTGCTAAGACTTCACTGTGTCACCAAAGACTCCCTGAACATCAGTGATGGAGTCGTTGATTCCTAACAGGACACCCATGAGCTGCCCCCCTGTCTCAGTTCTCTGGATGTTGGTGTGGACGGATGTGAGCACTGTGACATCCCTTGGTTCTGAGCTCCTGCAGGCCGAGCATCCCCCTCCAGCTTCTGCTCCCTGCTGCAGCTGCTGAGCAAGGACTGAGGTGCTCTTGCAGTGTCTTGGCTGGTGCAGCCTCCGTTGAGTTGTGTCCTAGAATGAGGAGCAGAGCCAACACTGACCTGGGGTGGCTGTAACATGTGGAGGGAGTAGACTTATGTTCAGCGGCTATGGTGAATTGACCACTGGTGGTCAATTTGTGGAGCCCAGCTGAACTGGATCAGTGTGGTGCTGTTTGGGTGGCCACCTGAAGACTGTTGCCAACATTAAAAAAAAAAACGGGAACCAAAGAGGAAGAAGTGGTGTCATTGG
>RJWM01041302.1:0-14938 GCA_004363535.1 Dasyprocta punctata | reverse complement strand
ATGAAAGCATTAATGCCCCTGGGCAAATTCCATCCCTGGACCCCCGTGTGGCATAATTCTATTTTCTCCCCAACTTGGGGGAAGCCCCAAAGTCCAGTGCATTCAACTTTTGATTAGCCACAGAAGAAATAGCACACTTTCTAGTTTGTTTTCACTAGAAGAGTAGAAATATTGAATAATCTTTTGAATTAGGGAATGTGTACATGGGATAAAGCAAATATATACAATGCAAGTGGAGCACACACGTGTCCTGTAACATGCCCTACAATCGATTGGTTAGTAAATTTCAAGGAAGTTAAATATATATAAATTTGGGGTTGGGGCTGAATATTTCATAGATTTTCCAAATACATTCATGTTCTACAAATGAATATTGCTTTTGTTAATTTGTGCCTCATAAAATAAGCACAACCCTGAAGAAGTATGAATTTACTTCTTTATACTAAGATTCATAGGTAATAAGTCAGTGAATTGGGCTGGGGATTTAGCTCAGTGGCATAAGCACCTGCCAGGCAAGCTTGAGGTCATGAGTTCAATCCCCAGTACCAAAAAAAAAAAAAAAAAAAAAAAGTCAATGAATTGATACGTTACTATTCTGTAACATTTAGTGAGTGCTTACCAAATACCAGGTCCTATGTATGATGCTTCACTGGTAAATAAAACCAGTATGGTTCCTACCCTCAGCACTGGTGTCCTGGTTTAGAACAGAATGCAGCTTCATGCCATTTGGTTTAAGTAAGGAGAGATCAGCATAATAAAACTGTCTCCACACTCATGATAACTTCTGCTCTAACCTGGACCAAAAGGTCGGAAAGAGTCGACTTTATCAACTGGCAAGGAGTCTAACTGGCTGGGCTGAATCTCGACTTCTCCACTCTTACTTCAGGCTTGTGGCCATGATACTTAGCCTCTCTGTGAAGCTGCAAAATAAAGGTTATATTAATACCACCTCCTAGGGCTACTGTAATGATCAGCTGTCACAACACATAGAGCGTGCCTGGAAACTGCACAGGTGCTCAAGAAATGCTAGCAATTGTTGTTTAGATCTGACCTCATCCCCAACCTTGGCTCCACACACAGCCTGGGGGCCAGGCAGGAGGATTTCCATTCTCTATATTGGTCCCACTTTTCCTTGCATGCTCTTTACCCTCCCACCCCTAACTCCATGATTGTACACATGGTATTCTCTTGGTCAGAAAAATCATGCCACTTCTTCTTTTACTAGAAAACTTTACTTGTATCCTTCAACCTCAACCAGATCATTTGCTCTGGGACAATCTCCTTGCCCCTGAGGGCCGAGGACTGGGAGTTCCTCCACTTTCCTTTCCTGACACCTGTGCAGAGCTTTAAGGCTCTAATGAGCAATCTACTCTGATTACTTTTGTGTTCCAACCCACCAGGTGGGAGCTTCCATGATGCCATAGGTGAGGGCCCTTCCATGTCTATTAAGTGGACAAATGAATTAATGAGGAAAGGATGAAGGTAGAAAGGGAGGGAGAGTCTTTGGAACATTCTAATTGGGATCCTAATTATAACTTGTGGAGCAGGCAGTAAGATAAGCAGGCAGTAAAGAGCTCGGGGCCTGATGATTATCGCCGCCACCTCCTTACCCTGCAGTACTGTGCTAGTAGCCTGAAAACCATGGTAGACAGAGACTGAACAAAAATCAGAGAGCAGCTAATTTTTTTTTACATGACTATCATCTGTAAACTCTGGAGCAGACACCTGTGGGCAGCCTTAAGATGGAATCTGTACCAACCCTTTACCTTTAAGCGTATGGATACCTGCATTCCTCGTGAAGGATGCTTGTCTATGGTTTTAATAGTATTTTCAAGTCTGGAAAATTCACATGGTAGCATTTTCTTCAGGGTATTTCAGAAAGGCAACAACTTCTCTTACACTGCAGTTGAAGTCCATGATTGCTATCCTTAAAATGTGCATTCTTTTAATCTCTGGCTCACCAAAAGCATTGCACTTTGATTAACTATGTATTTGTATTAACAACAACAACAAACAGGAAACAAAGAAATGTCAGCTTCCTAATACTACAGACCCCAGGCACATCGTTTACTAAATACATACTGAGAAAGAAAAGGGGGAGAGATTTTGTTTGAATATCTTGTGGATCCAAGTGCCCAATGGGGAAAAAAATTACCAAAGCACTCACATACCTCCCAGTCTCTGAAAAGGGTAGGTATTGTGTTCATCAGTATGGAAGTGTCAAACTACTGAGAGCTTTTAATTCCACCTTTCTGAGTAGAAACAATTAAACATTAGAAAAACAAAGTATAGCTTTTCAAGTTTCGAAAATGAAATCTCCATATCTTCTTCTTAGTTTCTCTTTCTCCTGTCTTTGTCTGTGGTCGTGAACTCCCCAGTGGTGGGTAATGAGCTACACTTATATCTTGATGTTTGGTGCCAGGGTGATGTGCTCCCGTGTTGAGGAATATAACTTTCTGATCACTGTTCTCAGCACAGCTTCCATCTTTTACCTGCTTAGTCATCCAGTAATTATTTACTGACCTAGCACAGGCATTTTACTGATGAAAGAGGGTACAATGGTGAGCAAGAACTGTTCTCTGTCCTGGGAAAGCTCTGAGTAGTTTGTGATTTCCTAGTTGAAGGTAATGTGCATGTATGTACCTAAGTGGTTAATATATTTTGAGCATTCACCACAAAAGTTAAATTGTCATGCAGTTTAATATTTTAACAAAATGACATATTTGTGTCCCCTGTCATAATATCCAGATACAGTAGTCACTCAGCAAAAATATATTCCTTGCTTTCCTACCTTGGAAAACAAATCAGGTTTAATATTCATTTGAGTTTTGACATATTCACTAAAAATCCGCCTAGGGGAGAAAATAGCAAGCATGATTTTAGAGATAGACTCATCTAGCTTTCAGTGCTGGCTCTCTGCACTAGATACAGAAGAAATCTCAGCAATGGAGCTTCTAAGTCTGAAATTCCTCATCTGAAAAAATAGGAGAAATTAGTACCTATCTCAACCAGTTGTCTTAAGATTACTTGAAGTATGTAAGGCTCAGATCATGTGACTCCCACATCAATAGCATGTACTCTTTAATATATTACTCTTCTCAATTTCTCTGCTTTGGGAAACCAACTTACTCATCAAAGTTGGACTTTGTCAAGACAAAAACATATGTATTATTTGCAACCAAACATCAACTCCAGAAAGGAGAACTGTGAGATTCTAGGATCTTGGTTATTTTTTCACGATGCATCATGACCAGCACCTCTCCAGCAAGAACCTCCCCTAAGCTGGCAGACACAGCCATAGCAACACAAGCTGTGCACTCTTTCCATGCAGCTGCCCAAATCTCACACTATCGAATCTACCTAGCTTCCTTATGCAATAGGTTTACCAAGGCCGTAACAGATGCCGAGCTCCTTAAGGATCCCATTTACGTCTTCTCTCTTCATTAATAATGGCCCTCCCGGAGTACAGCCTGGGAACTACAAATTCTGGGACCAGAGCATCAGCTGAACAGAGCTATCCTGGGGAGAAACATCACCCCCACCCCACCCCACCCCCAGCACCACCACGTCAAAGGGCCACCCTGCGGGTCTGCCCTGCCTGCTTTTGTTTGTGCTCTCCCGGTTATTGTTTTCACTGCTTTGGGTGAGTCAACAGCCAGCCTCTATTGTGGCAGGGAGCACAGCAGACAGCGCAGTTTACTTTGTGGAGACTGTAACTGAAGGAAGCCAAAGGCCCCCTAAAATTAACTTTGGAAAATCTTTAATGTAAAGCAGTGGTTCTTAAATCTGGGGGAGTCTTGGGCTCTGGAAAATCTCTTTCTGGGGCTGAAGGAAAGACGCACATTTTCTACATGTAAAATTTGAATTTCATTTCAGATGACTCACAGACTTCCTTCCGCCTTCCCAGGCACACTTTTGGGTATCTGCCCCATCTAGTGGAATCCCAGACCACACCTGAGTTCTTGCCAAGGTGCTGTCTCTGGTGTCACGACAACCCGACAATGTGATGAGCACCTCAGAATTCAAACACTGAGGCAGATCCACACGGCAGACTGTCTCTGTTCTGTGTGCAGCTCTCCTTTAGAGAGAAGTGGTCATTCATCTTACTGGGGACATTCTGGCCAGTTCCCTCAGGCCCAGACATGGTGCAAAACTCCAGAAGCACCTCAGTCCAAGAAAAGGAGCATTCTGCAGAAAGCACACTGCCTTACAACAAACGAAGGATCTCATCTGGGGTCATTTTCTCATTGGCAGCCACAGGCTCCGAACTGATGCACACCCCAGAAGATTAGGGAGCCTGGGCAGCCCCAGGAGGGAGTTGTTCTCTGCCTGGTTCAGGGAAAGCTGCTGTAGGAATTTTTGCCGCCAGCCTCTTGTTGAGTGACAAGAAAAGAAAAAGGAATCATGTGAAGGCTCCCAATTCAAATGGTGTGTACAGAATGCCAGGCCCTGGCTGCCCCGGAGAAAGCCACTCTGGTGCCAGCTTAGGGAACAAATGTGTTCCCACTGTCTCCTGCAAAGGCTTTCCCCACCCCTGCTGAGGGGGTGGATTTCAAAGCAACTGACTTCTTGCCCTTTTTAATAGGACTGCAAGTGTTCCTGTTTTAATTCTAAAACTTTCCCCCAATGTTCCACTCTTCTGATGCTTCCCCAAGAAAAGCTGGTATTCTGGGTCACTGAAATGGTGGCAGGTTATTAAGCAGAGAAAGAGGATTAGAGGGTCCATTCATAGCAGCAGCAGCAGCAAACACAGTTATGGTATTGAGAGCTCACGTTGCATGTTAATGAAATGCTATAAAACATCAAACTCTAAAGGTACCAGGAAAAGCCACCAAAATCCCTTCTGGAGTTTGCCTTCAGCAGCTGTGATTCTCAAAGCTCCACGCCTTTCCTATACTTTCATAATCATGCTTTTCCTCCTTTCAAGACACACACAGACTCACTCCCAAACCGGGTGTGTGTTATGAATGCTGACTGCCCCATCTATCCCTGACACCCTGGAGCCTTTCAGTCTAAAACCCTGGAGTCCGCGGAGTCTGGCCGGCACGCTAGGGAGAGGTGGACAGTAATTAAGTTAGCTGTTAGCTGCTGTGAGCTGACTTCGGTATTTCATCGCAGCTGCCTACCTCTGTCTCCCTAGCCGCCCTCCCACATCTTCCTATGAGACCGGCTGTGTGTGTGAAGGAGGAGCTGTTTCCCACAGCTCTGATCTAATTCAGCTGAAATTCAATCTCCGTGTGACCCACCTCAGCCAGCGCTCTCCCACCCGCCGCCAGCCTCTGCAGGCTGTGTGTGCTGGCCATTTACACCGTCAATCCGGCAGCCTCCCCTCCAGCAGCCCAGGGTATAGACTTACGGTGTCAGCGGGCCAGCCTTGGGGGCCTGCCTGCTGCCCGGACGCTCACCCCTCTTCCCCAGTGCTCAGAGGGGACACTCTATACCTGCCACTCAGCCAGCTGAATGGGGCTTGTGAGTTATCACAGCAGAAAAGGCAGCGGAGCCAGCTGAGGCTGAGAACCCGAAACAGATGTAAAAGACATCAGGCTGGGTTTTCCATGGATCTTCAATGCCCAAAAAGATTTATGGTCCCCTTTAACCTTCTTTTAACATGGGTTGAACTGGGCCTATTTTATAGCAAGGAAACAAGTCTGGCAGTCATACAGAAAATCACCAGAGCACTGGGGTCTGCTCTGGGGTCTGTGAACCCTGGTTTCCCCTTTGTCCTCTGTCACTCCAACTCTGTCCCTGAGTCTCTATCTTGGTGGGGACATCCCGTCCCGTCACAGACTCTATAGAACTCCTTATCCCCAGACAGCCCGAAGCAGCCCATGGCATTGACCCTAGATGATGCTCAATTTGAGTTTGCATTTTCCTGCTGAATGAGGAAATGATAAATATCTTTTAGAAAGGCAGGGGTTGCAAGGGGCCAGTGCTGGCCAGTAATGCAGGGGACCCGACATTTTTCAGTCTAATTGTTACCTAATCATGTTATACTGGATCAGGTGCACTTTCTTTTGACCAAGAAAGCTTCAAACTTTGCTTTGCACTTCCTGCAAGAGGAGGATTTCTAGCTAGGGGCAGGGAGGCACAGGAAAGCCCAGGTTTGTGGGCACGTTTTACAAGCGCTGTGAGGCGAATGGACCAGGGTTTACAAAAGCGTCATAATTAGGAATTATGTGTCAAGGCAGGCAGGCACCTCCTGAACCTGACCCTACTCGTCTTTTTGCAAGCTTCAGTACAGGGCACCCAAGCCATTCTCCAGGGCAGAGAACCCTAGTTCTCTCTCATTCATCTTACTACACATAGTTGGAAAGTGATAGCAAGGTCACACCTTCGTTATTTATCATGATTTTTAAGAGCAATATAATTTGCATGAAAAGATTCCTTTCTGCTAACAATCCACCGGCTTGCTCATCCCGATATACAGATTAAAAGCAGTCAGGTGGAGCTGGAAAATGTTTCCCTCACCCCACCCCTCTCAGTTCCCAGATTCACAAACCTTTCCATCCCTGTGGCCAAGGGAAACGTTCTTTTCACACTCAGTCTCACAGGGAGAGTTTCTCATTTTTTTGCAACTGTGGGTAGGTGTGACCAGAAGAGAATTCTTGAGCACTTAGAAAAGCAAACAAACAAACAAACAGAAACCCACTTTCTGAAGTTCTCCTGGGCACAGGCTATGCCCTGGGGGAGGTGTCACGGAACAGAGAAACTGCGGTTTTGGGGGAGACTCTTCCCTGCCCCGGGAGGAGGGAGCCTCCCGCAGCCAAGCTCAGAAATAATAGCCTCCCTGAGTCCTGAGAAAACTGCCCAAAACGTGAACACATCAATCTCGAGGAAGCGAGCCTGGCGTTTACCGACTTAATTTCATATAATTATTTCAGAGTTTGAGTCTTTACAAGAAAGAGGGAGTGGAGGGAAAAGATCAGAAAATTGAAGGGGATGGACAGAAAGGAATGAGATTGTCTTTGTTTTGAAGATTCCCATTTCTGCCGCCTGCCCAGGGCTCCATCCGGGCTTTCATCTTCCAGGAGCAAATGTGCAGTGCACTCAGCAGCGTGCGGAGCAGCTCGGCGGGCGCTGTCTCTGCGCGGGTCCATCTCTAAGAGACGCTTTAATGAAGCCTCCGCTTGTGTCTCGGATCCTGGAGCACCGAGTGCGCAGCGAAATGAGGCTGGGGGACCCGCGCCAGTCCTGTCGCCTGACGACAGTTACTGTGGTTTGCACAAATCATTAAGCTTCGGAGGACTCAACTCTATCTGCAAAATGCAGGGAACATAGCTCCTCCGGGCAAACACAGTGAAAAGTCAAAAAAAAAAAAAATGCTGCTATGCAAATGAGAGGTATCCTCCCCCTTACAATAATCAAGTTGAACTAGTGTAAGTATTCTGTAAGTATTTCAGCTTACCCATTTCTAGTATTGACAGAAAAGTCAGAAGTGTAAAATTCGGGTGTGTAAACAAAATACTTGGGTGTCATCTAGTTGGTTTGAAATGTAGATTACAAAGCCCCATCCTCCTCAAAGTGTAGTCAGTAGAGTCCAGGGCAGGACTCTACTGAGCTTTAAACAAACACTTTGGATGATTCTGAAGCAGAGTCCAGCAAACTGACTTTGTTTTGCAAAAGGAGGATATTTGTTGCCTTCCCACTCCCCGGCTGACCTCTGCTCTCTCTGGGGCTGGGTGTGAGGACACAGCACATTACATTCACAACCCTCCATTAATATTTCAGAATCTACAACATGAACGCCCGGAAAAAAACACAGCGGCATGGAGGATTATGTAGATGGGTTTGGTTTCCCTTTAATGATGAGAAAAATGCATGTCTGCTCTGAGAAGATGATAAATTGATCCAGAAAATGTTGCACAAGTGTTCTTCGCTAAGCTTCAGGGTCAAAGTCAACAATATAAAAAAAAAAATACCTCTGTCCCGTTGAAAAGGACTTACATTCAAGGCATTGCACAATGGGCTGGTGTGGGTTACACTGTCGAATGGCCTTATTCATTTGCCTGGCTTTCCACAGGACTTTGCCAAAGGGGACAATAAGGGAAGAAGGTTGACAGAGAGATTTAGCTCTTGTAGTTGCAGTTTGTTTTTACACCTGTGGGTTTAAAACACATGACAACAGTTAGAGAATATCATGATAACATTTTAAAGATAGTGAAGTAGTTTGTGTATGAAGTGGAGATAATGAAATGAAGGGCCTTCCTTAAAAGGACTCCCCTTTGAGGAACCATTACCTGCCCTAAGGGACAATAAAGCATGAGACTGAGGAAGAATTTTCTAGAAAGAGATGGCTCCCAAAAATCTGAGGATAACTTTCCACCAACATTAAATTCATTTACCTTGCAACTTTCCATTTCTGACATGAGAAAAAATAAAACAAAACAAAAAACAAACAAAACCAATTTTTTAAAACCCCAACAAAAATGGGCCCTGGAAAACCAAAACAGAGAAGCCACACTGTATTTGATTTACTCACAAGGAAAACTCATCCTTCCTCACAGTTCTAATGCACACGTCCAGGTACACATCTGTTCGTGTGTATATATTGGTCTTCTATGCTCGTAGCAAACACCGAAAATGAGAAAAGTATGGCAGAAGAATTCCAAAGGTAGGTACATTAATAACCACAATGATAGGTGATGGCTGGCAAAGAGCAGGGAGACTGAGCTGTATTTTAAAAGTTTACAAAATAACTTCCACAATCACAGAAATCTAAGATTCTTTATACTCCCAAAAGACCACCAGGGCCCTATTGTTTTGTGGTAGATTAACAAAACTTTTGTCCACTGTAATGATTCCAAGACATTAAGAAAAAGAAGGTAAATATGTCCTATTTCCCTATTTAGGAAGGTACTAAATAGTGTGTTTTGGAAAGATGCTCATCAAAATGGTTAAAATTTAAGAGCTGTCCATATTGAAAAAGGAAAATCTTTTATCTTTCAAAAATTCTCATTTACTCAAAAATATTACCCCTGCCCCCGCCAAGTTTCTGGATAAGCAAAATGTGTCTCTTAAGGAGCAAAGATAAGGAAAGGGAGAAAGCAGAGGAGGAACAGCTGTTTTGAGTTAGAAACATGTTAATGACAGCACAGGAGTCAGAGAGATGCTTGGGTTGGGCCTGCTGGGCAAAAAAGTAATGTATTAAGCTGCTGAATGAAACAGTTGTTGGAGGCCTATGATAATGAACGTGAGGAGGGAGATTTGGGAGAAAGCACTGACCGAACGGGGTCCCTGTGGTCACCTGCTTCTGATCACGGCTCTGGCCCTCAGTGCTGAAGGGGCTTGGTCTAATTCGCCAACATTTGGAATTTTTCCGAGAGAGCTGATAACCTGAACACAGATGGGCCAACGCAGGAACAAGAGTGGAGAAGGGAGGATGTTTTCACTGGAATATTAATGATAAACACAAATGCCAAGATTTCTAAGAAAGGAACAGGCACTGAAGGCAGTAAGGAACAAGAAAAACAGTAGGCCATTTTATCTTTATGGTGGTTCCTACAAAGGGGCCAACAGGTCAAGGCAGAAACTAGTAGTTAATTACGTCCTCGTGTCTCGAAGTCAGTGCAGGCCTCTAGCAAGAGCCACAGACCCTTTGGAAGAGCCTTGAGCACCCAGAGACACTGAAAACGTACCCCAAACTTCCCCCTAGCTGAGAACTGTTTCCATCTAGATGGAACTGAGACTGGACTGTGTTAGTTGGCTTTTGTCACTGTCATCAATACCTGGCAAAAACAATTTAGAGGAAAATATATTCCTTTTGGCTCAGTTTCAGGGGTTTCCGCCCATGGTCAGCTGGTCCCATTGCCGTGGGACTGAGGTGAGGCAGAATGTGGTGCTGGAAGGGCCTGGTAGAGCCAAGCTGCTCTACTCCTGACAGCTGGGAACCAGAGAACAAGAGCACAGCCAGAGAGAGAAGGGGCTGGGGACAAGGTACATCCCCAAAGGTGCACCCCAGTGACCTGCTTCCTTCAGCTGCACCTACCTCTGAACACGCTGCACTGGGGACTAAGCCCTATCTTACGGGGACACCTCCTAAATCCAACCATCATAGCTTGTGGGAGAAATGGAGAAATACACAAGGAGCACAGTCTTCTTCTGATCAAACCAAAAACTGCTCCCAGCAGAATGGTGATCTCAATCAGCCCCAACTGTCTCCCAAACCACTTGACAAGAAGGATCCCTGATTAGGATTTTGAAAGCATAAGTCTTTCAAAAAAAATTTTTGTAATTCTTTGTCACATTATCTAATCTATTCTGTAGATTATAAGAAATAAAAAGTATACATCATTATTTTCAAAAAAAAAAGTTGGAAGTCGTGGGTATCAACAACCCCTTCTATTTTTTTTTTTTTTTTTTTTGTGGCACCGGGGATCGAGCTCACAACCTCACGCCTGCCTGACAGGCGCATAAGCCGCTGAGCCAAACTCCCGGCCCTGGTTTTTTGAGGCAGGGTCGCACTATGTAGCTCAGGCCGGCCTCACACTGGCGTTGTAGCCCAAGCCGGCCTCGAACTCACAACGCTCCGCCTACCTCAGCCTCCCGAGTGCTGGGATTAAAGGCGTGCGCCACCACGCCCAGCTAACCCCTTCTATTTAAATGGCTCCTAAGTCCAATTTCCTCCTCAGTCCTGGACTTGCCCTTCCCACTGCCTCCTGGACATAACATTTCCCCCTGGTCATTCCATCCCTTTGAAACAATTGTAGTTGACTCAGTTTACTTTGACACAGGTCTGGTGTCACCTTTTCTGTTTTGTACGTTATTGAGGTAAGAACCACAGGTTGAATAGTCCAGAGACATCTGGTTTGCCTCAACCTAGAGGTGTAGACTGATATTGTGGATTTTAAGGGTGTTTAAAGGACTTAGAACCCAGGTATTAATGCAGGGTGTGTGTGCCATGATCCTACACATCAGCTGTTCTCCTGCACCAGGAGTCGTGCAGGTAAAGGGTAACAAGACATCAGGAGCACACAATAGGCATTAACAATAATCTTCATTCCTGCTGTGGTTATTTCAGTATACAACCACAGGGGTTTCCCTCAACAGAAATATGATGTAAGAAAAGTTTGACTTTGGGTGTCTGCCTGCCTGTTTCTGGCCCTTTGCCCTGAGTAGAAACCTGCTCGCCCTTTCTACAAGTGCTTCTGCCCACACAATCTTTTCCAAGGAGCGTCACAGAAAATGGAGCCTTAAAGGGTCAGCAGAGACATTCTGGTTCAGCCCCTTTCTGTGCAGATGAAGGCAATGAAATCCAAAAAGGGGCTACAGCCAGGACCACAGAAATCCAATGACAGCGGTAACTAGAAGCAAGGTCATCTGCAGTGCCCCTGTCTCTCTTCTGTTTTCACACCTATACTGGAATCAAGAAAAATGAACGCCCTTCCTAGGGATGCGTGCACTTTAACAGAGCTCAGGGAACTGAGCTTCCCAGTGGTAAGAGTAGGATGTTAGTCGTCAGCTGCAAAGCAGAGCAGGGGTCTTCAGGCTAGCCACCCACAAGGCTCTGAATTCTGGAATGCGTCCTTTTTGACATCACAGAGGTCCAACATTCACACAAAGCTTCATTGTTTCTCAGATTCCTTTCAGCACTGACACCTTCAGAGTAGGAGATGAAAAGACCCAGAGCGACTATACCGTATAACCACAGCACGTGCATGTCATAACCGGATTGTGTGAAATGTGGGCCTTCTTCTCTACAGGGAGTAATCTACATTATTTTTCCCCAAGGAAATTGAAGCAAATAAGAAACTTTCATTTCCTGTTTCTGTTGTTCTTGGTCTTTTGTTGTCAATGTAGTGATTGCTCAGCTACAAATGTGACCTGGAAGAGGGACAAAGGGTGTGGAGTAAGGTCATGGGACACGGCCTTGAACCCAAGGAAAGTGTTTATTCACCTTCATGACTCTCAGTCCATTTTGCCTGAGCTGACTAATCTGGCTGGAAGAGAGCCAGCTTGCCTCATCCTAAGCATTGCTTCTCAGCATGATCTCAGTCCCTTCCTACTTCCCCATCCCTTCTTCTTCCAAGACTAGTAATAGCTTTGTCATTTCAACTTATCTTCACCTCTACATCCCCACATCCTTCCCATTTATCTTAGTAAAATGAGTACACAAGAAATAATATTTAGGAGGCCTGCTTCACCTAAAGTGTCACCTGTGTGCAGAAACATCTGAGATTATCTCATGATTGCCTAGCTTACCTCTGTATTTAAGAATCTAGAAGCCCTTGGAGAATTTGGTTTGGTACCAAATGAAAATATGCATACAGATTTTACATGCCAAAGGTTACCATACTACTTCAGTGCTAACAAGGATAAAGATTGTGATTCTAGATAAGACTCTTGACACCATTCATTGAATTTTTTAGGGTTCTTACTAAGGGATTTTTCCCACAAAGGATCTATCTATGCCATGAAATTCAAGTTATATTCCAAGGAAGTGACTCCTGACTTTTGCAGTTATTCCATCATACATTCATGTTTATTTTAATATAAAATTTCCCAAAAAAATTCGGGTGAAAGGGGCACTTTAAAGAGATGCGGCATATTTATCCTATGTCATCCAGCAACTTGAAAAGTCAAACTTAAGGGGTAAGCCCAACTCTTTGAAGGTGTGGGTTCCAATTTTATTCCAAGGTTTTTTCACCATTAAATATAAAATCTTACAAATGTTTCTGTTGAGTAAATGTATTAAAACTTGGAATGATATATAGTCTGTGTATTATTTTTTTCTAAACCATTTTTGTCCACATGCTTGCTAAAAGTTTATACCAGACCTTGTTGATTCTACATTCCAGCAAATTCCTTGGCCATGATGTATTGGACCTGACCCAAACTGGTCCAATAAGAAAGTTTCCCTGAGACTTTAAAATGGGGACCCATGGCTGGTGTTGGGCCCAAGAGCAGAGAGGTAATACAGAACCATGACTGACAAGCCTTCTTATGGAATGAACAATTAAACCAGAGCAAATCAGAACAGAAAAAAAACAGAAAAATTAAGCAAAATCATTTTAAAATAAAAAATAATCAGTTAGTGAATTCTTTGTTTTATATATCAGTTTAAATTTAAAAAATAAAATTCTTTTCTGACCAAAGTGAATTAAATTGAAATTGATAACAAAAACTATATTGAAAACTGCCAGATATTTAGAAATTAAATAATATGCCTCTACATAAATCACAGGAAAAAAATCTTATCATCAGAGAAAATTTAAAATATGTTAAAATGAATGAAAATGAATCAAATTGTGTGAATATAGGCAAAACAGTATTAAAAGAGAAATTTATATAGTATTAGATACTTACATTGTTAAAAGAAAAAAGTCTCAGATTAATGCTATAATCTTCTACCTTAAGAAATTTAAAAAAGAAGAACAAATACACCCAAATCACAAAGAAGACAGAAATATAAAGGTAACACCAGAAAATTAGTGGAATAGAAAACACAGAAACAAAAAAGAATATGATTAAAATTAAAATCTGGTTCTTTATCAATAAAATTGAAAAGCCTGCAGTGAGACTAAATTAAGAAAAGAAGTGAAATGATACAAGTTCCAGTGTCAGGAATGAAAGGATGAGTGAATACTGCAGACATTTAAAGGATAGCAATAGGCAAATCAGCACCATGCGCAGGCCACTGGGGAGACAGCCAGACCCCAGCCTTTTCCCGAGTCAGCACCATTCGTAGACTGCAGGGGAAGAGAGCAAGAAGTCACCAAGAAGCAAGTTCTCCCTGCAAATCAATGCTATGTGTGAGCTGCTGGGGAAAGAGCCAGATGCCAGCCACTTCCGGCACACTGGCCAGGAAACAAGAAGAGCCAACACCCAAGTAACCAGAGAAACACAGGCTGTGATGATAGCTAATGAGGTGACATGCAATTTGATGTGTGTAGTGTTGGGTATTTCACTGACTTTGCAGGGCTAGGGCTGGTGACCTGATCATCTATCCAGAGGGTAATGGTATGCCATGTGGCATCTATGGGAGATCTCCTTCTGAAGGTGGTAGCCATTGTTAATTCCCTATTATCTTGTTTTGAAGTCCTGCATCATTTTCATTGTTTTGTTGGGTTGGGTTTTATTCTGTTTTGTTTTGTTTGATTTTGTTATATCAGATGGCATGGACAGTTATTTCAAAGATAGCAAGATATATTATGGTAGCCATTTTGGATTTACTATTGTCTTGTTTTAAAGTCCCTTATTGCATTCACTGTTTTGTTTTTACTGCTTCAATTCTGTTCTGTTTTGCTTGATTTTTACTGTCTGGAGGTAGCTATTTTGAAGGCAACGGGAGGATTTATGGTAACCATTGTTGATGTCGTAGTGTTTTGAAGTCCTGTGTCACTTGCACTGTTTTTTTTTTAATTTTTTTTTATTTAAGAGAAAATAGATACAGAAGATAGAAACAAAAATCAAAAAAGACAGACAAACAATAACAACAGATCTGATACGATAACATTGTAGGTTTACACACTGAGGTGGTTGGAGTTTGACAGTAGTTACAATATTGCATATTGTTACCTTCCTAGGGGTTGGGCATATTGACAGATATAGACATGTAAGATTTATCAATTCAGGTATATTAACTTCTCTTTTTCAATAGCTATTGTATTTAGCAATATGGTTTTTTTAACTGTCTTGTTTATGCATATTTATAAATTTATGTCTTTTTCCTTTCTCTTCCTTCCTTTCTTTCCCCTAAGAATACCTCTTGTTATTATTGAAATAACTACCCCTAACATCAGTTCTAATATAACCAAGCGAAATAGTTCAGAGTGAAACCAATAAAGCATAAAAGAATGGTCATACTTAAGAGAAACAAAAAACTAAAGAGATCAGCAAACAACAACAATATATCCGATACTGTAAAATTGTAGGTTTAGTAATTTAGATGGTTGGAATTTTACAGTGGTTGCAACATTGTATATTGTTACCATTAAGGGGG
>RJWM01041301.1:0-14973 GCA_004363535.1 Dasyprocta punctata | reverse complement strand
TGTGATTTGAGTCTGGTTAAAGGTATAGAGGCAACAATGAGTGGTGAGGGTGGGTCCTGAGAAGTGTTAACATTATCCTGCTTGGTCAACACAGTATTTGCTTCTAGAGGTATACTAGGAGAGATCAACACCATGGGGATACAGGTAGGAATACTTCTGCCACTATGGGCAGGGAAATCTCCTCCTCTAGCAAAATCTCCTTAGCATCTAGAAATTTGACATACTCAGCTTCATCAGGATCCTTCTGCACATCTTCATCCCAGTTTGTGGGATCCCATTTTTTCTGATCAGTGATCTCACCTTTGCTTCAGAGACCTTTCAAGGCTGAGTATTAAATTAACCTTGTAGTTCAGCCAATGGGATTATGAGGTACTATGTTTGGGATTATGCAATCTCAGCCTTGTGGCTAAAAGAGAGATTTTCTTTCAGGAAACACTTGGTAACTTTTAAATAACTTATGTGTTCCTGGATCAGGGAATTTGAATCTTTGAGCTCCTTATTTTCATTTATTAATTTGTCCTCACAGACAGAAGACTTTCGACTTCCTATGGATGCACTGAGCCCATTGTTTTCCTTCACTAGTTTGGCCAGGGATGCTAAGGTCAACCAATCAGCATCTTTATGTTTTCTACTCTGCCAGAGAAATTCAAAATCTTCATGTATGTAGTTGCTAAATTCCTTACAACTCACAAGTGGTGAATTAGAATAATCAAATGGATCTACATAGCATATTAATTCAAACAGTTCATGCCAAGGATTTTAAGTATTCACCACAGACTTAGGACAGACCATGGTGTCTTTAGGTCTCATCAAGTTGCAGAACTGACTCCAGGAACCCCTAAAGCCATTGAAGAATTTCATCATTATAGTTCTGTTTCTCTGGAGGTACTCCTGGTACCAAAATCTGTATCAGTCAGTATTTTACTAGAGAAACAGATATAACACAAGATATACAAATGTGTAAGACATTACAAGATTGGCTTCTGATGGCCACCCACAGAATTGAAAGAGGAAGGGTACAGAAGGTGTCTGTAGACTGGAGATAGAAGGTTTCAGTTTAAGGTCTGGAGCTCACTGCAGTGCCCCATGGAAGTCTGTATCAGGAGGCTGATGGGTCTGCAATAGAAGGTTGAAGAATCTGTTATGGCTTGTATCTGGATGTCCACCCCCCTGCTAAAGCCTCGTGCAGTCATGGGGGAGGCTTCTAGAATTTGTGATTGATTGATAGTCCAATACTGGGATTATGGGTGTGAGTGCTACACCAACCTTATGGTGGGTGTGACCTACATAGAATACAAGGGACAGAAAAAGTCTTCCCTCTGCACTCCTCCCTTTTTTTACTCTTGATTATTTTTCTGTCTTCTGGCCACCATGAACTGTTGTTCCTCTGCCATGCACCCTGCCTTGGAACCAACTGAATATGGACTGAAACCTCTACAAACTGTAAGCTAAATAAATCTTTCCTTCCTCAAATTTGGGTGTTGGGCATTTTGTCTCAGCAATGAAAGAAAAGTAACCAACACAGAATTTATGCCAAAGGCCTGAAGTATCTGTACCAGAAGCCAAAGAGTCTATGATGAAAGCCAGGAGATGACAGCCAAGCAGAAGGCAAAGACTGGAGCTCCTCTGAATAGAAGCAGGTCCATCCTTCACCATTTCTCCTTTATACCATCTAGACAATATACCAGAGTAGGGTGTGTCTTCTACACCCTAGGGTATAGAATTGCTAAGCTGGTTTAGTTAAGCTTGTAAACTTCTCAAATTGACATAATTGATCAATCATTAAATACATACAAAGAAATATGCACTTGATAGTGATGTCCTATTTTGGCATATAATAAAGTCTTACTGTTTTTACTAGTAAAATTATCCCATGTTCATGTGAGATGTGTAAGCTTTTCATGGTGACTCACAAAGAACCCTCCAGTGCCAGGCATTTTCTTCTGAACAAGTTGGAAAACACGCTGGAACTCTTACAGGTATTTTTACCTTCATTAGTCAATCTTTTAACTGGTATCCTATGAGAATAAAAATTATACATTTATAGAGCTTCTGAAAAGTTGAATAATGATGAGTACTTATTCAGTACTAGAGATATGCTAAAAGTAAATTAATTACAATTATAGTACTCCATCTGCACCCCTAGATAAATTTTAACTGTTGAAAATTAATTTTTTGAAATCATTGCAAGCATTTCTTTTCAAAAAGTGAAATTTTTAGAAGTTGCTGGCAAGTAACATTTATAGAATATGAAATTTATGTAGTTTATTCTAGAAAATATATGTAGTAAATCCAACTATTAAAATAGTGTAGACAGCATTTTCTTGTAATCTTTGCAAAAATATAAAATGATCACCTTATACTCCGACACGATAGCATTATGATTTCAACACTGGGATATTTTTCTCTTCTCATCAGGAAATACAACTTATTACAGTGAAAATTTTGGCAGTTATTGGAGTTTGAAATTTAATGTAGAAAAACTAACATTTGTTTTGCAACAGGGGAACACATACTTCAAACAAAATTGTTTAAAATGCATATTCCAACAAATGCATGGGGAGCTGTTTCTGTGGTCTTAGGAGTGAGTGTGGAGGTAGCAGCCATAATGAGTACTCCTTCCAGAGTTTTTTCTTTTTTTCCCTGGGCTTAAAAAATGAGAAACCATATGTGAGCAATCCAAGTCTCTACCCAAAGAAAGTTTCTGCCAGATGGCTTTTGGCCTGAGACTCTGAGAATGGCCCACTCCTCTCAAGATGACTGGCGACAACATGGGGGCTGCTTAGTAAGAGTATGTGGTCAAATTGTTTTCTAGAAAATTCTTGGAACTCCCGTGCAGAAAGACTTCTGATGTGATTTCCCATACATAATCGACTGGTTCTCCTCACCCGAACTATTTGCATAGATAAGAATGTTCCAGTTTCTCCCTACCTGGACATAAGGAAAAACAAGAAACGTTGGGGAAACATTGAAAATACTTATTAAAGAGGATTGTTAGTGTGTAATAAAAACATACATCTTATTTTCTAAGAGCCGAGTAACTCAGAGAATTTATTTGACCACATACTCACTAGAGTATTGTAAAGGCTTAAAGAATCTTTTCATTGACCTTAGATTTTGTTCAACATATTCATGAGATATGGTAATAATATTTAAAACTTCCCTGGATCACTTGAACTTAAATGTTACAACTATAACATTGTTTACTTTCTAGAAGAGCAAGAATCATGAGAGAATTCTAACATGTTATTGCCACATGTAATCATCATAGGTAGAAAGAGGGTATTTTCCACAGAGGATATTTTCCATAATGATAATCAGATTATTCTTTCTGAATTATACCTTAAACAATTCAGCTAACCTATCACTCTATTGAGTTGGTACTTCAATGATAATTTGTATTAGAAATTAAATTTCATTGAGCAAGTTTCAGTTATTTGAGATTACAGATAATAGTACTACATCTTTGCTTTCCTGAATTTCAAACTGTGTTATCCCTAAATCATCTTATGTAACAACTAACTCTGGCTTCCTTCAAAGACATGTCATGTACAGGTACAAATCCCTATGATGAATGTGTTCATTATGTATAGGAAATATGAACCGATAAAAATTTTAAAAAAAGTTGAGCTCCTGAAAAAAAATAAACAAGTAACACAGATAAGACTATATAGGTGCCTCCACAACAACTTGTTTTTTTAAATTTCAACTGCATCATGGTTATCAAGAGAAGACTGCTCATCTATATGAATCACACTTTTTAGCTTCCACATGTTCCTAGCCAGATTTCTAAGTGTGGAGCTACATGGCAGCTTTACATGTGCTATACTAGCCTGGGTTGAGGCAACTTTCCTCTGATTTCCTGAGCACATTGTGCTGTGGAAATGCAAACCTTCAGAATTGTGATGAATTTCTGCCAGTCTCAGCTTTGTTTTCAGATTCGTTTTTTCATCTCACAAAGGTAGCTATCTTAGTTTGACAAGTGATAAAATCTCTTCTGCAAAACTTAATATTAGATTCTTCCCACTTCACCATCTCGGGAGGATTGAGTTAGAAATAAATTGTTTACTTACTGTGAAGACACTGATACAGAGACAAAACCATTCTTCTCTTTGTTAATACCCAGACAATGTGTTGTTATATGACAAATCGTGTGCCCACCTTGATGTTTTTAGTTAGCAACGAGTTGAATAAAAACATTTTCCATTTTTTGCTATTGACAAATTAGCATATTGTATTTCCTCTGATGGAATTATGGAGATTAGTCTTTTGAACAAAGAAAGAATTGGAAAAGGTGATTATTTGCTCTAAAATATTTCTTATAAACTTCAAATTAAGCAAGTACCTGCAGTATACAAATGTAACTCATATGGTGAGTAGAGATCACTTTATATGTGATTGAACTTTAGTTCTTTTAATTACAAAAATATGCTTCTCAGAGAGGTGGAAATGACCTTTTCCTAATACTTCTAACTTATCCTTTGCTTAGAGGAGAGCAAAATACTTTAGAAAACCATCTGGAAAACTTCTAATTTGTTCTATGGAAAAATGTAAACATTCTGCTTGGCAGAAATAACTCAACTGGAAAGAGTCTTCTATCTATTTGGATTATTTCTAATCTTGCCTCTATTATTGTTGCAAATTAAACCTCTACATAGGAACTCAGCACACTATATGAGGACAGTATTCATCCTGCCCTTCTGTAAAGTGTTTTAGAGAAAATGTAATGATATTAAGATACATATATGGCCAAAACAAAGTGAAGATTAATGAGAAATAAATTAATTATATATTTGTCAACTTTTGAATGCACAGATTCTAATATGAAGTTCTCCATGTCAAATACAGATTTACATTAAGACAAATTATGGTGAGCAAATTCCTTATTGCCACATACGAGTTAAAAATTTAAACACACACAAGAAATGTCAAATTTCCATACAGTCAATTGTTAGCACTTCACATGTGTTTTCTCGGTCTTTGGCTCTGTACTAATTGTTCTATGCTGACTGATGAGTACGGTGCTAGTATCACCCCCATTGTGCATGTCATAAGAATAACATGACTTGTGAAAGATTTTGAAGCTAACAAGTTTTAGGATTTGAACTGAAGCTGGGATTTTGAACTACACTTAACTCACACAGCATTGTGTTTTATACAACATAATCAACACAAATGCTTTAAACAAAATGATGCACTCAGTCAACCAACACTGTTTTCAAATGTATAGTTTTAATTTGAAAGGCCAAGAATCCACACTTTACTCATGGAATATAACTACCCACCATAGTCAATGAATGCAATATATGTAAAAGAGTATTGGAGTGCACAGATAGTAGCTTGTCACCTTTTAAAAGGTAAAAGTAAAATAAGACAGAATGTGATAATAAATGTACAGAAATCAATGAACTGCAGAAACCAACACAAGAGCAAACTGGTTTCAATGAAAGTGGTTACTGGTAGCATCATGTTCAGAATCTCATCCCAGTGACCAGTTTGATGAGGTTGAATTGTTGGAGTTGAGCGTAAACAACTATCTTTGAAAACTCTCAAATGATTACTCTCCTTTCCATCTTCACTATCACAGCTTATTCTTGTGCTTTGTTGCTTATTTATGTGATTAGGAACAATGTTTTTTGCTGGACACTCTTCATCTGGCTTTCTGCATCTCTGTTCTCTAATTCACGAATCCATTCTCCACAGTGCTGCTAGAGTATGTACTGTAACATTCAAAACCACTTACCTCATTTTTCTATTTGAAATTATTCAATTGCCTCACATTGCCTTCAGGATAAAACTTCAACTCCTTGTTCTGACATACAAGGCTTTCATGTATGTTAACTATAATACCCAAGTTAAAAACGCTGATGTGCAAAAATGTAACTTGCTTTACTTCAGTAACTCAATTTAATTTTTTGACTGTTGGAATTCCATTTGCATAATGACAGACAATTTAATCTAGACATTTTCTAGGTTTCTCTTTCTAGTTCATCCATTTTTTTCAATCAGCTAGTTTAAAATTCAATCATAATCAGGTTGTCTCATGTATCTACTTTTGCCTGACCGCAACCTTTAGAAGGATATTTGAGTGTGATAGAGGGATGAGTATGGTAGAGTAATGAGTCTTATTATTCTTCACTTTGCTTTGGCCATGTATGTATAGATATCTTTATCTCAGTGAACTGAGTGTCAGCTGGGTCCTGAACAGTTTCCAGGCTACCTTCAACTGGTGCCAAATCTCCTTAGAGCCCTATTGGGAAATACTCACCTCTCAGTCTGCTGTGGGTTGCCTATATTTTGGCTGTGTCGACCTTTAGGAAGGTCGAGAAGTCATTTAGGAAGTACCAGAGAATCATTCTTTTCATTAATATCTTTGTAACATTCACTAGAAAGCTCAATCTTTCCACTTTCATCTGGAAATGATAAGTGACTTTTGTAGAGCTTTGCCCCGTCTTGTCTCTAGACCTCTCACACCATGCTCTTTGTATCCTCTGACCATGTCAATGTCAGGGCTCTATTGGTGAGGAGCAGAGAAATATTGCTCCTTACGTGCGTTCTACTAAATCTCAAAATAATTTTATCATGTTCCCACAAGGCACCAAGTGATCTCAAAGTGTAACAAAGAGTAGTGCAGAGAACGTATAATACATCGAGCTCCTTTCTCTCTCTCTCTCTCCGAAACCACTCACTCCCCAGGTTGGAGGTTTTTCTTGCTCATGGTGGTTAGGTCAGAAAGGAACCTTCTCAGTTTGATAGTGTTTTCTTTCAAGTGTATTTTTAACACCCTCATCACACATATTTGAGTTATGAAGCTGAAAATGTGGTACATTTGTTTTCTTGATTTAGCTTAAAAATTTCTTTCAGTGTGACCTGTTTCTCATGTCTTGAGTAGACAGTGTTGTTCATGAAGGGCAAAATGAAATGAGGGAGAACTCAGAAGTAACTATTTCAGATTATTAAGCAATGACACACTCACTTTCTGCTTAGTTCATCTAGCTATATTTTTTTACATTATTCATCTTACAACACATGTATGTACTCACTTTTGTATGTGCAAATGCATCTGCATGTGCACACACGCAAACACACACACACACACACTGGGGCTATACCTCAGTGGCACAGTGCCTGCCTGACAAACATGAGGTTGTGAATTTGATTCCTGATACCAAAACAAACAACCAAACAAACAAACACCTGGCTACCTTTTAACACTTTTTTAACGTCCAGTGAAGGGATAGTCACACATCTTCTGAAATCCAAACATCTTTTCTGACTGCTGAGTTCATCAGGAGTCAAGTTTGGTGAACATATTTTTCCTTACACTTTAAATATCTTCACAAGGGCACTCAAATGTACTACCATAACTTCTTTTCCTTGTTATTGTTCTTGCCAGATTGAATTCTTTGATATGAAAAATTCTTACTTTATGTCTGTGTAACACCATATTTGCAGATTTCTACATTTAGCCTAATTATAAGCATCAACTAGTTGTATGTATACATTGAAGTGATAAATGAAAAAATGATGAGTAAATTAGTACCTAAGTAATACACAATAATGAAAAACAATAAATATCAGATAACTTTTTTATAGATTCATTGAAAGAATGTTGAACATAACTTTTAAATATTACTTTTTAAAATGACATTTTAAAATGTTCATATAATTTGAGATTATTTAAAAGATACATTTCAGGATGCACTAAATATTGAAATACAAATGTTTGATTATATTTAATGTTTCAAATGGAATGTAAATACCATAGTGATTTGATATATTCTACTCTTTATTTAAACAATATATAAACAAATATTCCTTAAATAGTTGGAACTTTTATAACTTTCTTTTTTCTTTGAACTTATATTTCAATTCTAATATCTCTACAGAATTTTGTCCTAAGGTGGTATGCTTGCAAGTTTTACATAACATGTATCATTTTAATATGCATCAAAATATTTAAATTGAAAATTTAAATTTTTATATTAATTTTGTTCCAAATGTTTTCTTAAATATCTTGGTTACATTATCAAAACCAATATTAATAGTATATATTTGATCAAACATAAGTAAGAAATTTTGATAAGAAACATAAAAAGTAAATTTATTGAGAATGCCTCTCAATGAAAATGACTGGATATGCCTTATGGTACTTCTGTTCAAGGAGCTCTGCAAATTATTCCTTCACTTTACACTTTAAGAGTTTTTGCATGAAACTTGGCCACCTGACTGATGGGTACACTTTTATTATAAAGGGGAAAACCTTGGTCAATAAAGGGAATATGAACAGGGAAATTGAGTGTTGATATTTTCTGAAGCAAATCTACATTTGAAGTGAGAAAGTAAGAAATTTGTAGATCTGAAAAGTGGCCTCCTTAGCTTTAATTTCTAAGTAGCAATCAGAAAATCATTATAGTTTATATGAATTGAAGTAATAATCTTGATTTAAACCCAGGCTTATTGGCTCATGCTTGTAATTCTAACATTAAGGGAGGCTGAGGCAGGAAATAAAAAGGGGCAAAGATTTATCTCAGTGGTAGAGCAAGCCTGACTTTGTCTCCCATATGGAAAAAACAACAGAAAAGAAAAGAAAGAAAAAAAAATCTTAATTTAGGAGAAACTGGTGTTGTTTAGTAGATAGAAATCATAGGAGAAGTTAAGAGTTGGAATGTATTTCCTTCAAAATAACACTAATTTGAATTAGAGTTGTAATTCTCTGCAGATATTTTGAACAATGCATTTACCAAATCAAAAATTATTAATAGAAAACAATACTTGGATATCATGTGAAGAGATTAATCAATTATACACTACATAATCGTACTTCAATCTGAAAACTGTAAGGACATTTTTGGATTGCTTACAATTATATTTTACTTAAAAATTTCCCTGAAAAGAGCATACTATATACATTTGAGTCTAATTAAATAACAAAACCTGTAAAAATTAGTAGAGTTTAATGGATGAGGTGTCCAGATTTTGGCTCAAGATATGTATAAATGTATATGTTATATATAAAACATTTTTCATTAAAGCTTTTAAAATAACTGATACAATTCAAAAAGTTACTTTCACCAGTTTTTCCTTCTTTGAAGGACATTTTTATATGAATATTTATTACTTATTTCCATCCATTACTACAAGTACATCAATATGATATCCATGGATGCAACTTGAAACCATACTCATAAGTGAAATAAATCAAACTCACATGTGTAAATGTCTTATTATCTTCCTGGTGTAAGAAACTGAAAGAGTAAATAAGATCCAAAATCTTCAATAAATATTATGAAAGGGTAAGAAACTGCTGAAAGGGTAAAAATAACTTGATTAGGGTAAAGGGAAAAGAAGGAAGGGAAAAGAAAAAAGATATAAATTAGTTTATATACACAACTAAGATAGCTAAAATGATTGTACTACTAATTCTATTAGTTCTTAGAACAAAACAGTTGACATTCACAGGATTAGATCAATTTGCAGTCTCTATCTGGTAATCTGAGTAACTCTTTTGAAGATAACTATGCAAAATAACCTTTGTTAAGTTCCTACCACCTTGTTTTGAAAGCCTGTATTGTTATTGTTTTGGGTTTTTTGTTATTGTTGTTTGTCTCTTTTGTTTCTTGTTTTTCTTGTGTTGTTTTGTCTTTCCCTCTTTAAAATAAAATATGAACAAAGGAAAAAATATGATATTAATGGAATATTGAGTTGACCATTAAGTTTGTGAGTACAAGGGTTCAATTAGACTGATTTTCTGTAATACATATGTTTTATTTATAAATTTTTATATATTCCTATAAATGTTATTTTAAAATTTTTCAGATTTATTTTAAAACATTTTGCATTTACTGTAGTTTAACTTCCTTATTTATTTATCTTACCAATCTCATTTAAATCATCTTTTTTTAAATGTAACTCTGAGTGTTATACTGAATCCAATTACTTTCACTTCACACACAAAATTGTTGTAATCTATTGTGTTCCCCAAGAGTCCACCAGAAAAATACTGGACCTACCTATTAGCTTTACTGTTCTAATTATAAAGTGAAGGGCAAGCAGGAAAAGAAAATTCATCCTTCAATGACTTATTATTTTTGTCCTCCAGGGATATGTCTTCTAAATATCCTGACACTCAAATATATTCACCTGTAAGATACAGCAAACCAAATCTCTTGCTATAAAAATAGATAAATCTTAAGTAAAAGTAATGCCCAAAATGAACTAATCGATGGGAATACGTATAGGAAGGATAAAATGTGAATGAAAAATCACTGAACGCTGAAATATTTCTCTGAAATATCACCATCTGGAAATTCAGACACATGGACTTTTAATTTGTAATATCTAGAGAACAAAACTTGATCCCCAAGCCTTCTGCTACTCACAGCATGTGTGGATCCCTGGCCAAAGTCTAGAAGCCAGCAGCATAGGATCTGTTCCCATTCTCACTGATGGGCAGGTAAGAGGCAAGAGGAGAAAGCACTCCCAAGTTCACATTATGTGGTGCTAAGAGTGGGGATAGGATGGCTGTCAGGAGGTTGAAGTTTAAAAAATGAAAGAGGAATCAGAATATATCATGGACAGGTACAAATTCCATATGACAAACATGAACATTATATATATCTAAATTTTACCAATAAATTTAATAAGAATAAAAAAATCAATAAATGCTCATAAATAACAGTTATAACATTGCATAAATTACAAAGCAAGAATGCTTTTGAAAAATAGTTTATGATAGTTTACCACATTAGAACCATATTGCCCCTAAGGAAAAATATTTTATAAATTTTAAGGAGTCAATTTTAAAATTATGGTGAAAAAAGAAATTTATATATGGTTGCTGCCTATATGAAAGGTGTGCATACATATAAAAATTATATGGATACAAAATCTCTATCTCCACACACATGCATATATACATACACTGAAAATGACTTCTGAGAAGAATGAAAGGATGGATGAATTCTCTAAGCATTGCTATTCTGATTTCTAATGTCCTACTTACTTTCTTCTATACCCTGCAGGCTGACTTTCGCATATATTTATGGAGGGGTCTGCCCCTGATAATAATCATATGATAATTTGAAATCATGGACAAAATATCATGAAATGTTAAGCTCTAACAAATTGTTAAGATGTGATAATACTGCAACTTATTTGAGAACTGAAGATAGTATGCATTGTTCCAATGTGAAAAGCCAGGTGAGGACTTTCAGGGATGATGCAGAGGGTGAGTGTGATGTTGGTTACCTACTGCTTGGTCAGGTCTTTCCACTCTACTTCCTGGGTACCTGTTTGAACAGCATCTCTTGAGGCAAAATATATCCAGTTGAGTGCTAAAAAAAGTCAGTATGCAACCTCTGGCCTACCTGCTTAAAAGGAAATCTTACCTGACTTTCTCTATTTCCCCCTTAATTTGGGTCATAGAGAGACCTACACCCCTCTTTTGCTATGCAGTTGAGACAAGGTCCTGGGAATGGCAAGCTGAGGAGATTGAAGGAACTTCAGTTCCTGAATAACCTGTGATACCTATAGACTTTTCATATGATAAAACATTTTTTTAATGTAAAGTGAGTGTATTCTTGGATCTGTTTGGTGGCACTATCTTTTCAACTATAAAGGTGCTCAGGATACACACGTGGTGATAAGGAAAGCCTTGGGGTAATATAATTCTATGTGATAGCTTTCAGAAAGAATACAAGAGAAGATAGAAGAGACTAGTCCATAGAATAGACAAAAGTTTTAGAAGGAAAAAGTTTAGTTAGAAGAATAACTATCAATACAACAATACTACGAAGTAATTCTATGCTCCAGAATAGGAGGAACTGAATTGGAGCCCTAGAGCAGTGTATCTCAAACTTGAATATGCTTCAGAATCATTTAGATGTCCTATTAAAAATGGATTGCTTTTCTCAAGTTTCTGATTTATTAGGCCTACAGCAGAGCTTGAAAATTTGTAACATTAGCACTCACATTCTCTTATAATGCTGATGTCATTAGTTGATTGGGAGTTGTCCTTTGAGAACCAGTATTAAAATTCTAGAGAGACCTGGGAAATTTTAATTTGGCTTTAGATGGTTTTGCAGAGTCTTGACCTGTCACTCACCAAAGTAGTTGGCAGATAGATTGAAAAATCAACTGTAGTCATACACTGGATGCTGTATTTGGGAATTAAAGAACAGTCTGAGTCTGTAAAAGCCAAGCTGTCAGTAGACAGAGCCAAGTCAAACTGAAAGGTGTAACCATGCACCTGTTACCTATTATTTGTTTAGGATTTAACGTTAACAGTTATTTGCATTTTAACACAATTATCTTGGTTTGAGATATTCGCCAAATGACTATCATTTCTCTGAGTAAAGTCTACACAAAGGGAAGAAAGGGCTGTGAATATTCAGATTTGTGATGAAAATACTCTAGAGTAAAAAGCATAGAGTAACCAGAACTGATGACTTTACATGGAGTGATTGTATAAAATTTGTTTTTTTATTTATCAGATACAAATTATGGAAGAATTATCCACCAATGAGCACTATAAATTGCTTATGCAGACTCAGAGTTGCTGAATTATTTCATGAGCTGCTTTTGCCAACAATTCTTCTATTCAACTTTTAGAATTCTGAAGACAAGTTTTTCTAAGCTTTCCTAGTGATACAAACTCACTATGTATGAGGTTCCCTATGATTTGATACTACTGCTTTTGTCTCTGTAATATTAACATTTTTTAAATGGTAATAATAATTTTCTTGATGATCACTGAATATGTCCATGTTGCATATTACAGGTATATACTTTTTATTAAGTGCTTTACAAATGTTAATAATTAATTAAAATTCATTTGCACTGTAATTCAATACAGAAATTAAAAATTATAATACTGTGAAATGTAAAATTTGATGCCATGAACAAATCACTGTTTTCCTTTATGTAACTTCTGTAGTATGTGTGTAGACTCAGTCTCATACATTATTAAACTTGCTGTAACTGACCTGGAGATTGCTTCCTTAAGTGCCTTCCTTTTGCAACCATGAAAACTAATTTTCCACATTTTGTTTCCATTTTATTTAACTGAAAATGTATTATATCTTTTGACTACTGTAGTATTTTCTATTTTTTATACCTTTTTAATTTTAAATAGAATAAAACCAATCAAAATGAAACAGAATAAAGCCAATCAAAGCAAAACAGTGTAAGTGACACAGGATTTCAAAACAAGATAATAGGAAATCAACAATGGCTACCATAATACCTCTTGTCTTCAAAATAGCTGCCCATACCATCAGACACAGTAAAATGAAATGAAAGAGAACAGAATAGAACCAATAAAAACAAAACAGTTAATGCAATACAGCACTTCCAAACAAGATAAATTAGCTAGTAGGATTCCTAAAAAGAAATAATGAGTGTTGCATTCATGAAGTTATCTCAGGGCCTTGCACAAAACATAGCTTTCAGGAAGTCAAACAATTGCTGAATTAATGAGAAAAAAAGTGAATGAGTGGGCGATGAATTAACTAATCATATACCCTTTGAAGACAGATACATGCCTACATCTATGTATTTATATAGGTGTGTGCATATTATATCAGAAAATGGTACCCCAGCCAGTGTACTTCAGTTTCTTAGATGCCTGGATAATAGTTCCTGTTGTAGCTGTGGTTGCTTTGTCTCCTAGAAATGGCTGGTCATTGTGATGCATAACTGTCACTATGGTGCATGTTGTAAGAACTGATCCCCAACTGACAAGTCATTCTGCCTCTGTACTTCCCACTTGCTTATTCCATATAAGCCCTAGACCACCAGAGATCAGGGTGTGATATTTTGGGAATGATCCCAATCAGTGCCTGTCAATGCAAATAAATCTGTCTCCAAATCCTAGGTGTTGTTTGCAGATGCAGTATCTACTTATCTACGTATCTATAGATATTCTAAGGAGACAAATAAGAGCAAGGATTGAGGGATGTAGTGGGTAACCAGGGGAGTGAACTTTTCCACCCTGGAAACAAAGAACTTTCCTCTTTCCATATGCAAGAAGGTGTTATGGGGTACTGTAAAGGTAAGAACTGTGGACAAATAAAGGAGGTCTAAATGAACAAAGAACTTTCACTCTTCATTCATACACATGCAAAATGGGAGGGGCAAGCCCTAAAGGCAGGAAGTGTGAGAAAATATAGAGAAAGGAGACAAAGAAGCTTTCTTGTTTTTATCTGGTTTCTTTTTGGGACCGTCTTTCCTATTCTAAAATAAACCTTGTTTTCTCTAAAGTAAGACTTTACTTATATATGATCTCTCATTATTCAAGATGGGCAGACTGAGTGCAAACTTCTCCTCATACTGCTAAGAACCAGAAAAATTTGGATACCTCTCTTTCTCTCTCTTTCTCTCCCTCTCCTTTTCCCTATCCCTATCTCTATCTGTGTGTCTCTATCTATATCATCTGGTCTATCTATGTCTATCTAATAAGTTATATCTTTCTAATCATCTAAATCTGTATCTCTATACATACAAATATACAAACCACTTTTAATACCATTTGCTTAATAAATTTTGTAAGATTTTAAATGATAATAGATAATTCTTTTCTCTGTTAACATACGTAAGAGTGATAATATCCTTAACTGTCATACTTTCTCTACCCCTACCATTTGGGAGCAGTATTGCTTTACATTCAGTTAATTATAAAGTTTACATAACTATTAGCTCCCTTATCATGCAAGCTTGGAATTTTCTTTTTATTTGCAGTGTTTTGACCCTCTGCAGGTGATGTATTTCTGTTGGTCTTTGTCCTTGGATGGAACTATTTGGAATATATCCTTTTGCCTTTTAGTTTTAGATAAGTACGAATCTATTCTTTTGTAGTTATTTTTTCTTCCTTTTCTTTTTTTTTTTTTTTTTTTTTTTTTTTTTTTTTTTTTTTTTTTTTTTTTTTTTTTTTTTTTTTTTTTTTTTTTTTTTTTTTTTTTTTTTTTTTTTTTT
>RJWM01041300.1:0-14975 GCA_004363535.1 Dasyprocta punctata | reverse complement strand
TTCTCTAAGGCCCTGCACCTATGCTGGCCAATCCCTGAGGAGCAGCTCTGGGGCTCTGGGCTGGGCTGGGTTCAGTACCTCTGTGTCTTGTGAGGCTGGCGTTCCCCTGGTGGGTTGCACTGAGATGTGGGACTAGGTGGAGCTGGATCCTCTGTGCAGCTATTGAGGGTGCACTCCCCGAGTGTGCTGCTAGAGCCTCCGCCTTACTGGGTGGGGGCCGAGACTTCTGGGACCCAGGTGGCTAGGCGGAGTGCACCCTGGAGTGTGGTGCCACCCAGACCTTGCGTCTGGCTGCGAGGTGTTCAGAGCCTCTCGAGCACCAGCAGCCTTTCTATTTTATAAATGAAAACTATGAAACCAAAGCAGAAAAATATGACTTAAGGAGGCTCTTTTTCATTTGGTAAAATATATATTTATTGAATGTTTGCCATTTGCCAAGCACTACCCTAGATGGTGGAAATATGACAATTGACACTGAAAGATGGAAACCCTGGTCTGTTCTTTATAGTCTACCAGGAGGGAGACAAATGCTACTAACCAGGCAAGTATGGCATAAGCCAGAGGAAAGAGTAAACTAAGTTGCAGTTAGTGTATCTCCTGCAAAGGAAAAGATCCTCCTGTGTGCCGCTGGTGTGCAGTAAGTAAGCATCATGACGTCAGACCCGTCTGACCCAGTTCTCAGTCCTTCCAGTACACCATGCTGCCCTTTAACACACCCTGCGCATGCTGCTGGAAGGCAGGTACTTGGATTCAGATCTCCCCGGTGACAGCCTCCGTGGCCTTGGGTAAGTTATTCAGCACATCTGGGCTCTCCACTTACCTGCAGAACTCACATATTTCCTACCTCGTGAGGACGCCATGTTTAATAAATGACACCGATTGTTGTTATCTTTAGGTAGGCATTGAGTTTCTTTCTAGTCTGAAGCCAGAAATTAGGATTGCCAAATTTCAGTCAAAGATTTGCTTTTATGTAGCTGTCAATTTTGCACAATCATGTGCCTGTTCTGCAACACAGTTTTACCACTGCTCAGCTGTAGTTTCCAATCATGTTATCTCCGAGGTGCCTTCTTTCGAACTGGCAAACTGATCTGGGACATGGCCTTTGAGCACCGTACAGAGGAGTTGTAAAAATGAAGCATGACTGTCATGCGAGACATTTTTCTTCTTTCCTTTAACCTTTAATTTATATGCTTCAAATCACTGCACACAGTTTTTATGCAATAAATGATACTTAAGTGAGTCATGTGCTAGCATTAGGAGGGGTTGACAACATCTGGAGAGAAATGGAAAAAGATACTGGCAGCTGCCCATCTGTTCTATCCCCATATCCCTTAAATGCACATAACCCTAACCCTCTGGATACGCAATCTGGGTGAAGGTGGCAATGTCAGCAGTCATCTGCTGAGATTCACTCTCTTCTCACACCTACTCTGTACCAAGTCTTCCCATCGCTGGAAGATGTGTCTCGAAGGAAGGTATTCGATGTCACACATGTGAGAACCTTTCCTGAGCTTGAGACAAACTGACTTGATTGAGGCCACCTTAAGCAATAAGGGCAGATATGGATCTCAATGCAATTTCCAGTGTCAAATCATGTTCTGTTCCTGGAGAACTCGATGTCTGCACTTCCACCCAGAGCAGACATAGGCACAGAAAAGTGATCACATGTACAGTTCCGATTTGGGAAGTTGAGAAGCCCCAAGACTTTTTCAGCTCAGGCCCTGTACCTGGTCTACATGAAGGAGGAGCAATGATAATTAGGATAAATACAATGACTTTTTGTTAATGAAAGGTAAAAATCAATAAGAAAACATGACTCTATCTTAACCCAGCTGTAGGCCTCATAAGCTGGGGTTCCTTACTGTGCAGGGTCACTGCTCTGATGACATCACCTGGGCATTTTTCTCAGAGTGCTGAGGGATGAGGGGGAGAAAGACAGAATCCAAGAGAAGCCAGAAGCCAGAGACTCCTGAATGGGAAGGATTTTGGCTCAAGGCGCCTCACCTATTAGGTCTTTATACTCTTTCTTGCTCTTGGATTATTTTCTAGGAGAAGTAAGGAATGGAAGCCTCTAGCACTGAGGAGACAAAAACAGAGACTGTGGCTTAGATGGGAGGAAGGACAAAGGCAAAAAGGCTGAGAGGAGAAATCACTTCTCTTCAGATTTTCTGAAAAATGTATGAGAGGAAAAGTTTACATAGCCAAGGACCAGAATATATTTGGTTAAGGATACCTTTCTTTTACTGATAAGTATTCACCTTTTTCTTTTTTTACAGCTTATAGTATAGAATTAGAAAAATCAATGTTAGTTTATTTGATGGAGTAGAAATATTCTTGAAAAATTAGCCATGATTAGAATTTCTGAAAGCAAGTTCTATTTTTTTTTCTCTTAACCTAAAATTTAAAATTGGAGAAATAGTCAGTAGGGAAATATTGGCCTACAATGTAATGAAATCTTACCTCAGATTTCAAGATGTTTTACAAAATCTTGTATTTTAAAATTTAAATGTTAATTTTAGATGAGTTATTAATAACCTGACTAGCATCATGAAATCTCCAGTGAAAGAAGTAGTTGAAATGTTTCTGTTTGGAAAATTATCTTAAGGTTGTCAGAACTATAATATGCTAAGAATATCAGAAAAGTTTTAGGTGGCTGGGTATTCTTAGCATTAACTAAAGTAAGGAATAAGAGAGAAAGATTAGGTTGGCTCAGTGCAGGGAAACGGCTCTAAGTCATCCATATCTGAGTGGGAAAATTTTACAAAGTGCAATGAGCGTGTCAGACTCTCTTTTCCCCTGGGCCTCGGGACGTCTCCCTTTCCATCTGGATTTTCCGTATTTAGTGTCCTCTGAACTTCCCATAACTCTGACCTACTGTGTTTTCTCCACAGCTTGTCTCGTCACCCAGCGTAATGTAAAGCATTTCTATCTTGCCTCTGACTTCTGCCACCAGCCCTGCTTGTTCACCGCGAGTGTCTGGGCTGGTCGTGCCCCAGCACTTGGAGGGAGCTGAGGTGCAGGGGACTGGACGCATCCTGGCTGAGCAAGGGGTGCCTCGCTGTGCACGAAAACCCCCCAGGAAAGCTGAGCCAGAAAGTGTCATCTCTGCTACTCCATCCTAGCCCTCTTTACACTTTCATTTCTAAAAAATCATGTAGAAATCGTGCCACATAAAATTGCAAAATTAACCATTTAAAAGTGTGTGATAGAGTAGTGCTCAGCTTGTGTGTGCTGTGCACCACCATTTCAATCTGGCTGCAAAACATTGCCGTTACCCGAGAGCCCCTGTGGTCACGAAGCAGTGACTCCCCATTCCTTCCTGCCCCCGGCCCCTGGCAAGCACCAACCTGCCTTCCATATCTGCGGACTGACCCACTCTGGATCATTCCTATAAATATGCTTGAATACTCTGTGTTCTCTGTGAAAGGTTTCTGCCTTAGTATAAATTACTGAACATTATGGCAGTGGTCTAACATGGTTGAAGGACAAAGTAAACCCTGACAACCACTTCCTCCTCCTTCCCCTTCAGCCTGATTACAACCTCCTAATTCCTTTCTGTAGTGTGCAAAGGGAATTCCAATCAGTTCCTCACGCATCATCAATACCCTCCCGAGCACTGCTTCTAGTCAGAGGTCACATGGCCCTCAGCCCCTCTGTATCCGGCAGGGGAGAAAGCCCAACCCCATGAGTGATGCGCTCCTTTCCATGTCCTCAATAAAGATGTTCTTTTTCTTGCCTTTTGCTTCTCTATTGCACCAGAAAACCCTAACATGTTGGTGCTGCATGACTCAGATTGGCGATTTGTGTGGGCTCCTGAGGGTCACCCCCGGTATTGAGCTCTCCTGCCTACGAGCCACCCGTCCTTCCTCCGGGACCTGCCTATTTGCCGTTGCTAGCCTGCATCCAACACTGACCCACCTCATTTGTCACAGGTGAGCCGCCTTTCCATCCTGGGTTTCCTGTCTCGGTTTCTCAGTCTATAACAGCTCTCACGTTCCTTGGACAGGGCTAACCCTTATGTCCCGAGGCAGAGCTGTTCTCAACCTTAGAAATTAGTGAGCTCACATCAGGGAACCTCTTGCCATGCCTTGGACAAAGATAACAGCTGTCACGTTCCTTGGGCTGGACTCAGAGCCCAAGGCAGAGCTGTTACCCTCTTGTCCTCTGGGACCCCACCCTGACACTCTTGGTGATGGCCAATGAGAATGGGTGTTGGGGCCCTCTCTGTCACACTCTCAAAACAGGTGACGACCTCTTTTGATAAGTGTGACCCAGGACAGCTCTCACGTCCTTGGCAGGGCTAAAGCTCTCACGTCCTGAGGTAGAATTGTTCTCTTGGCTCACCTCTAATTAGGTCACTATGGGGAATACCACTTCCTGTCCCCCAAAAAACATACCACTGGGGTGCCTGGTTCGTAACCTTGGTGCTCTTGGCCTCAGGAAGGCCATAGAAACCAAAAAACTGATCTTTTATTTATATAAAATTTGTCACAGCAATGACAAACAATCAGAAACCCCTTACGTCCAGGCCTTTCTCACTCTGAGGACGAGTCCCTCTCCCATTCAGTCATGCACAGCGACCCAGGTACTTCTGGCTCACTCTTCTCCATCAGGGTCTCTCCCTTCCTCCCCACCCGACCCCTTAGACGATTCTGCCTCCTGTCTTTACTGCCCCCCAAATCCCAAGGCCCAAACCCCTCAGCCTTCTCAGCCAGAGGTTCCTGAGCCCCCTGCTTCATCCTCTCCCCTTTCCTCACCCCCAGCAGTCTCTAACTCTTCCCTTTCTTCCTCTCCCCAATCTCAGACTCCTCAATCCCCTCAACCTGAGCCATCTGTCCCATCGGACGGCTCCTCTTCCTTCTCCTCTGCTCCCTGCTGGCTCACCACACTCAGTCTTGTGTGTTTCAGCCACCTAGCAGAGCACATGGTATCTGATTGCCATCTTGCAATCGCATACCATATGTTCCTCAGCAGCCATCTTGCTGTAGCTCACAAGGAGGACAGCTGCCATCTTGCACTCCTCCACCATGTGGCAGTCTGCCACCATCTTGTGACAGGTCACAGGGTAAATGGCTGCCATCTTGTGGTCCTCCACCAGGTGACAGTCCACCGCCCTCTGTTGTGGGTCACATGGTGACCAGCCACCATCTTGTGCTTTCCTGTCACATGGTGATGAGAAGCCATCTTATGGTCAATCACCCTGTAATTGTCCACAAACGCCTGCTGGGCAGTTGGTCACTTGGTGGCCATCTGCACTCCCACTCCACAGCCTTCTCAGCCTCAATCCCAATTCCCACTTCGGTAACAGGTTGGTGCCGAGGGACTAGGCTGTATTCATGTTCCTTTTTCCCTCGCCAACCTAACTCAAATTAGCCATAAATTAGGTGCCTTTTCTGCTGACCCACAAACTTATATTAGAGAGTTTAAATTTATAACTAATTGTTACGATTTACATTTCAAGGATGTTTATGTGATTCTAAATACTACCCTCAGCTCACAAGAGTGGGCTCAATTATGGCAAGCAGCTTGAGAGAAAACCAATCATAGACATCAGACAAATACTACTAAAAATGACTCTGGGCCTGCTACTCTTATTTCAAGAGATGTCTGTTAGTTGACCTACAAAAAAGGTCATCACTCATCTATTTACACTTACAAATGTAAAAACTATAAAAGTTATTATAGTTCAAATTGGCCAAATATATTTGAGTGCACTCTGATTGTGTAAGGTCTTTGTATGTTAAACTGTTTATGTTTCTATGTCCAATCTGTACAGATCATCTATATATGTTTCCTTGTATGTCATATCCACAAACAGTTGTTCCTTTTTATTTGAGCTCAACAATCTTTCCTGTTTCCCTTTTTCTTTTGCATTTTCAGATCATTTAATCACAGATTTAAAAAACATGCTTCTACTTGGGTTGCCAGCTGGTCAAAATCATGCTAAAATTAGTTAAACAAAATTCTTTGGGATGGAGAGAGATGGTAGGACAGGACTTCAATTGATGAATAAGAAAGCAGCTGCCTGGTAACATTTAACCAGTTTTTATTCATTAATCAGAGGCCCCAATAATCTCCACAGCCTTATGGGAGACACCCCAACTAAAAAATATGTTAAGGTTTTTAATTTAAAGATGCTAATACAAAAGATGCTAATACAAAATTTCATATGGATTCAATATTGCTGATCTTACATTATATTAAATATATTCGTGCCTTCAGGTATACAAATCTTCTAAAATATATGGTGATAAGCATCTTCTTTCAGACCCAGACATCTGCCTTTTTCTTGTGTTTCAGCCAGGAGATTCAAGTCAAACCAACATGAGGTCACCAGTTAAATGATAATTTTTTAAACAAAAATTTATGTAATGTATATGCTAGATATGTGTTATATATGTGCCACTATACTCAGAGATACTTAGACATTGAGCAGTCCAAACAGGGTCACAAATTTCTTCAATGACAGCCTATTAAAGGACAAGTTAGGTAAAAGCTTCTAATGTATTAGATAGAGATGATTGACTAAAAAGGGAATATCTTATGTCATCATGATTGTCATGCTACAATACTAGGTATGGTTTGATTTCTAATTTTCTGTGTCAAATATATAACTTTATTAACATTCTATAGGGGCAATTATTATTAACTCTTACTTTATTTCTCGGTCTGCCCCTGACATTCATGCAAAACTACAAAAGGCTAACCTTGGCCCTCAAATCCCACAGAGAGACCTTCTTAATACGGCTTTCCATGTTTTCAGCAACAGAGATAAAATTCAAAAGGAGGAACAAGAGGCACACAAAAAAGAGACTTGTGAAGTATCAATCTGATCTTTTAGCAGTGGCACTTGAGGCTCCTAAGACAAGTAAACCACAACAAGGCGGAGCTGCCCGAGCCCCTCCTGGACCATGCTTCAAGTGCAACAAGGAAGGACACTGGGCAAGGGAATGCCCCAGTCCACGACTTCCTCTGGGGCTCTGCCCCTCTGCAATCTCAAGGGCCACTGGAAGTGTGACTGTCCTAGCCACCCGAGAGCGGGTAAGCCATTCTCCAGTTCCTTGCCCTCACAGGCGATCTCACCACCACCAGATTTGTCACTGGCTGATCTGCTTGAACTTGCTGCTGAAGAAGATTGATGGGGCTCGGGGTCCATGGCCCCCATTAGGGTATCCTTCTCAGAGCCCCAGCTCTCACTGGAGGTCTCAGGTAAAACTCTCTGTACTTGTAGACATGGAGGCCACATATAGTGTTCTTCCTGAGTTTTCAGGCAGTTGCATTAAATCCTCAGTCTCTGTAGTGGGTGTTGACAGCCAACCTACACAGCCTCTTTAAACAGGGCCCATTCCATGCAGGTTCCAAACTCTCTTCTTCACCCACAGCTTTCTGGTAATACCAATATTCCCACGCCCCTTTCAGGTAGAGATCTTCTCCAAAAGCTTAACTTCTCCTTTACCTTCTTCTCCCCACTGCTCTCATCCTCCAAATGCATCTTACAAAACTCATTTTAGAACTACACCAAACTTGGCCTCAACTTCTTCCCCTAGCTTTAGCCAAGTTCAGAGCACTTCCCCAAGCTCCTACTTTTCTAAGCCCTTTTGAACTCATGTATGGCCGACCATTCCTACTCCACAATCTTCCTACCTCCCACAGTCTCCCTCCTCTTCCTGACTATATCCCAACCCTCTCCTTCCTCTGACACTTGTTACAACAACATGCTGGTCTCTGCCTTCCCCAATCCTTTGATGCGACCAGATCCTACTGTATTCCCAGGAGACCTAAGTTATCTTAAATCTTCTAAATCCACAGGACTGCAACCAAAGTGGAGTGGACCCTACCTGATCTTCCTTGCAACTCCAATGGCAGTCAAGGTCACTAGACTGCCATCCTGGTTCCACGTCACTCGGGCTAAGCGGTGCCCTCCTGACCCTAACTCCCTTGACTCTAAGCATCCTAAGTGGCCATCACATCTCCTATCTCCCAGCCATCTCTTTCTCACCAAGGACCCACAGACACTACTTTCAGACTAAGTCAATTTTTGTTATCCTATTTATCTCTTACATTCTATTAGCTATTATTTTTTTTCACTGTAGGATTCTGGGCAGTCTTTCCTAAAGACTTCCACATTATATGTAAAATCACTTTCATACTGCTCTACATAACAACTATCTTAGTTCTCTCCACCCTCAGTTGTTTAGTTAAACATGAGACCCCTCTGGGTCTGGGCTCTCATCTCACTTATAGTGACACAGTTACAGCCCTCCCCATCCCTAGTCTGTAATTTCCCAGACATGCTTCAATTGTCAGGTCTTACATTTCTCATGCTTTCCATTCTCTCCAGCTCAACCCCTGGGCCAAGGGCAAGTCCCACCTACACTTTTACTTTTACCTTTTCAGACGGGGGAATAATCACCTCCCATAACTTCACCCCTCCCAACTCCATGCTCATTTTTCAGATTCCCTACGGTCACCTTAGATCTTATGCCCAAACCTGGAATAAGGGAAAACCTAACAAAAACAGAGTAATTTGCCAAACTGACAGTTAAGCTATGGATATTTTTCCTCACCATGGTCCTGGTGGAACAACACATTCAGATCTTGGGCATCTTTCCTTCTACCTCTCCTGGGTCCTTTAATTATGATAGTGACCTGCCTCATCATAACACCTTGTCTTTTTACTTCTCCAGTCTAGGATGTGAGCACTCACCAATGATGAACTCCTTGTCCGGGCTAAAACACCTGGCACCAGCTTCTACATTGGCATCAGCCATCATCCCATCAACCCTCCTGACCCCCAGCATGACGCCCCTGTCCAGCAGGAAGTAGTCAGAGTGACTTACTGCCCTCTCCTAACAACAGAAGGATGGGAATGAAAGGTTTCTGCCCTCCTATAAATTATTGGACATTATGGCAGTGGTTTAACGTGCCAGAAGGCTAAAATAAACCCTGATGACCACTTCCTCCTCCTTCCCCTTCGGCCTGATTACAACTTCCTGTTTCCTTTCCAGTGTGTGCAAAGAGAATTCCAATCAGTTCCTCATGTATCATCAATGCCCGCCCAAGCACCGCTTCCAGTCAGAGGTCATAAACCTCCGCCATGTTTGTCTCTGGTGGAGGAGGAAGCCTAACCCCACGAGTGGTGTGCTTCTCTCCACATCCTCAATAAAGGCATTCTTTTTCTTTCCTTTTGCTTCTCTGTTGCACCAGAAAACCCTAACACTTTGGTGTTTGATTTCTTTCAGTTAGCACATTTAGAAGGTTCATCCATGTCATACTAAGAACACAACTTTCTTTCTTTTGTGGCAAAATAATACTCCATTGTAAGGATATGTTATGTTTCGTTTATCTATTTGTCTTTTGTTGGACATTTGGAGAGTTTCCACCCTTTGACTGCTGTGACTAAAGCTGCTATAATCACTCCTGTGCCAGTATTTGTTAGTGCTGTGTTTACATTGCCACTTTCCTCATCTGTACTCCTTACAAAACTGTGGACTCCACAGGGGCAATGGCTGAGTCCACCTCATTTACAGACCAAGCTGTGGCTGACAATGAATGAAGTCAATGAACGACTGGATACAAAATGTCCAAGTTTCTTGAACCTCTAATTTTAAAAAATCATTTAAATAAGCTAAATAACAGGGACACATGGCCATTAAAAGTTGAAGAACTGCCATGAATATGAAAGAACTGCTCAGCTTTAGTTCTGTAGAAAGGCTAGTGGCAAGGGAGGTCAGGGGGCTCTGGCAGGGCTGAGCCCGGGAAGGGACAGCAGAGAGGGGCAAAGCATGGGCAGCTGGCTGTGAGGCAGAGAGGGCATCTCTGCCCCCAGCAAACAGCATTTTTGTCTTTCATTTTCAAACATTAAAACTTATCTCCAAAGTAACGGTTTGCTTCTGTGTGAAATTCTAAAGGAGTTCCTCCATGTTCAAGACTGACTGGCTTTTAGAAATAAACTTCTGAAATGAAGATCTGTTTTCAACTATTAGTCACATTTTTTTTTTTAATTTGGCTGTGCTTGGGTGTGCTCCTTAAAAGGAGCATGAATGTATCCTCTCACCAATTTCAAGTGTGCATTAAGGCTTTGTGCACTGTGCAGGCTCTGCCACACAAGAGATCTGTAGGACTTTTCATCCTGCTTGACCAAAGCTGTGAATTCATTAAACCAAGACACATTTACTAAACACCTGGTATGTGCCCTCGGTAACTGTAGAGCTTTGTCTCTGGGCGATTTATCCCTTTCTCCACTCACATCCAGGGGCTCTATTTTCATTTGAGAATATTATTCTAGACATATATTTTTAGAATACCATCTATGTACTTTCCTTTTATTTAGATCTAAGGTAGTACTTACTTATTCCACAACCCAACCTTCTCCAAAACTGTTATCATTCTTGTCTTACAAAAAAAGAAACCAAGGTCAGAAGAAAAGAAGTGTTTCTTCCAAGGTCACAGAGAGTAAGTGACAGAACTGAGATTTGAAGTTGGGTTTTGAACACAAATCTTGCCCGAAGCGCTAAGCCACCACCGCTTCTCTCCAGATGACACGGAAGAGTGATGCCAGCACTGTGTCTTGGGTTTCTAGGGACAGAGGGCGACGCTTACACAATGAGCTGCATTGTTCTGGTTCAAAGTATCTTTAAAAATTCACCATTTAACATGCTCTTTTCTCCTTTAAGTATCCTCTGTAATCCAAACAGTTTTTCTAATTTTCCTTTTCTTTGTTGGGCTGCGCATTTTTAATATGCAAATTTTAGCCGTAGCATTTGGTAGTGCTGATGTGTTGGAGCCAGATTTGGGCTTGCATCCTGGATCTGCTAGTAAATTAGTTGGACGACCTTGGTGAAGTCATTTAACCTCTCTAACTTTCAATGGCCCATCTACTAAATGCAATTACAGTACATCGCGTGTACCACATACTATCTTAATGAGAAGTAAATGGGATAATGTGTGAAAATTGCTTGGTATATTTCCCTGGCCCATTGCAAGAACTGAATAAGTGGCACATGGTATTATTAGCCAAAAACATAAAAAAAGGATATTTCATCAAGTTCACCCAATTTTTAAATGAAGGATTGAATTCCTAAAGTTAGCAAATATGAAAATAGCCCAGAATTTTAAGTCAGATGGAGCTAAGTACCAAAGTCTTCCCTGTCACTTCTTAGTCACATAGACTGTATGTTCTCACTGCAAAATGGAGAGGATCATAGCTATCTCACTGGTTTCTTGTGAGGATAGTTATAAATCTCACAAAACACAATAAGTAGTCATTAAGTAGAAACTACTACTATTATTGCAAATTTCTTATCAGTTTAAAGATCCCAAGCTCACAGATCCGGTGATGTAGAGACCCAGGGGGTAAATGCTCATGGAACATAGTTCTTTTTCTTTTTCTTTTCCTTTTTCTTTTTTCCTCTTTTTTAGGATAACCCTCAAACCACAGAACAAATGATGATTAACTCGGTGTATCTCCAAGCTGTAGCTCCCAGTGTGAGGACGTTGTACTCCAGGGACGTCCACACCTGTGTCCTCTTCTTCCTGCTGACCACGGCTTGTGTGGAAAGCGCTTCACAACCATTTGCTCAGCACCGTCACGGCGGGAAAGGAGGACAGAAGGACGCACGCGGGCTCCTCCCACTCCACATTCCTGGTGGGGGCGTGGCTTTCAGTTTCCTGGCTTTACATACATGTGAATACCGAAGAGCACCAAATTTATTCTCCAGTTCTACCTTCTCCCGCGACTTCAGACTCACCCGCATCTGCCTGCTTTCCCCATTCCCTTGGTTGTGAAGCATCTTAAAGGTGATGTGGCCAAAATGGAGCCCTTGACATCCTCCAGAAGCCTGGCCTTTCCCCAGCACATCTTATTTCAGTAGGGAGCACTCTAATTCATTCAGGTACTTTGGCCAGCACTGTAGTAGTATATGACTTCTGCCTTTCTTCATATCCTCTATCTAACACAGTAGCAAATATCTTAAGTTTTACCTTTAAAATATGATCCTAACCCAATGTTTTCGCTCATTTCCTTACCATTACTGCCCTATCACAAACACCAGTCTCTTGTCTGGGCTGATGCTTCCAGCCTGACCTTCAGGCCGATGTCTCACACAGTTGGCCCAGCACGACCCCGGGTGCTGGGGCACAGGGACTGCGACATAAGGAGGCCCGGAGTCCTGTGCTCAGCAATCCCGCAAGCCCCGGTCCTGCGCGCTCCACAGAGCGGACTTGCCTTGCTCTTGCTCAGGACTGCCCAGGCCTTCCTTCTAAGCTTGAGTGACATCTGAAGTCTGTGAGATGCCCCCAGGCCGAATCTCCATCTCATTTAACCCTCTTCCTCTTTTTCACTGTCCTCTAGCCACACAAATCCCTCTGTGCTCTGTGTGCTCCTCCGTATGCCTATGCTTTTGCCCCAGTGCCTTTGACCTTGCTGGTCCTTCCACCCAGGCACTTGGCGCCCAGTATTTGCACAGTGAGTACCTCAGGTCAGTCAAGTCTTCGCTCAGATGTTTGCTTCTCAGAGAGGCCTTTATGATTTAGTTTAAAGTTATCTTAAGTATCCTGTTTTATTTTTCTTTATAGTACTTCTACCCTGCATTATGCATTTACTTACTTTTGATTGTTCTGTCTCTTTCATAAACCTTTCCTCTTCATGGGGGCATTTTATTAATCACCATATTCCCCACAAGGGCTGGCGCATACTCGGTGTTCCACAAATGTTTAGAGCTCAGTGAACAGAAGACAGAATCCACTCCCCGGTCCTCCCTTCACTGACTCCCGCTGACTAATACACTGTAGTGTGTTGGTGACCCTTTCGCATCATTTCCTTCATCCTCAGGATGAGGGGGCCTCACTTTATCAGCTCACAGAGTTTTATGCAGATGAGGGATCAGAGTCTCAGGTGGTTATCAAAGTCTTAGGGGCTCTGCTGCCTCAGAACTTTCTTTCTCAAGCAAATTATTAGCTACCTAACTCACAATGACTGATGACTAAATGTCAGTGAAATAAAAAACTTGGAAAATGAAGCAATTATAACTTCAGTTTGTTTTGGGAGCATGTTAGGCTTTGATGCAATGATAAAAAAAAACCCCAATAATTCAGAGGCTCATGACCAAAAAAGCTGCTTATTTCTTGCTCCTGTTTCATAAGAACTATGGACCAGCTAGGCTCACCTCAGCTCAGGGAGACACAGAGCGAGCGGTCTCTAGCCCATCCTGTTCTGGCGGAGGGAGGAAGGAGAAAGGTCCAATCAAACCTGGAAGGACACTGAAAGCTTCTGTTTGGACAGGCGAATGTAAATAATCCTGATTGGCCAAAGCTTGTCACATGGCCAAGCTCAGAATCATTGAGGCAGGGGCGTGTATTCCTCCCTCAGTTTGTACAGATGCACCACATGGCCACAGCTGGGGATGTAGAATTCTGTTACTGAGAGGGAGGGAAGAATTTAAAAAATAATCTTTAATCTATCAAAGTAAGAAAATACTTCAAAAAATGGGGTTCACAGGGAAAAGGTTATGAACATCCCTTCTAGCTAGCATGGCAGCAGAAATGTCACCATGGCTCAGAGTGTGTCTCCCCACAGGAACATTTAGATCAGTCACACTATTTCCATGAGCAGGGGATGATGGCAGAGAGACTTCACTCTTGCATTCTTTCATGCATAGAATAAAGACTTTGAGACTTAAGTGCATCAGACACTAGGGAGGAAATCTGCAATGTTTACAATTAGAACTATGCATTTTTTATAGCAAAAAAATTGCAGTTTTGTCTATAAAACTTCTCCTGCATCACTGGATGTGAAATTAACCTCAGTGAAAAGGCAATAGAACCAAAGGGGCTAAAGCCAGTTCTGGTGGTGTCTTTATAATACTCATGCTCCTTGGCACCTTTCCTTCCGGACTCCATGAAAACTCCTTTTCAGGTAACATTCTCTATAAAGTTTTAGTGGCTAACTGTAATTTATTTAGCAACACCTTTTTTTTTGTTTTCCTGGGACTAGATTTCTTTAAAAAATTTTTGGAATCTGTGCCTTCCCTGCTGCCTGACGGACACCTTGTGAGCCATCATCTTCTCAGAGGACTCCTCTTTGGTTGTGTTGATTGGTCTGTGAGCTAAGCCTGACCAAGAAGAGCTCCTGTTTTATACGTGTAGGACTGGGACTAGAAAAGGAGCAGCACTAAAAGTGACCTGTAAAAGCACTATTTAAATACTAACTCTATGGGAATTTTAACTAAGTTTTAAAAATCAGGTTAAAGACCAGCATGTACAGAGGCAATTTTTCTTGTGTGTGTCAAGATAGGTGTGTATAAAACAGCCTGGAAGAATACACAGAAAAATGTAGATAACAGTTAAGAGTGATGTTGAGATTTACGGGCAACTCTCATTTTATTCTTTTGCTTGTCAGCATTTTCTAAGATTTTTTTGCATTTAATCTATTTCATTTTTACAGCAAGAAAAATACACCAAGATAATGTGTATCTAAAAGAGATGTATGTCTATCTGGAGCTGATCACTGACTGACAGGAGCTGTGGCAGAATACACGACCCAGTGTATGCTGCTCCACTTAGCAAACCCAGAGACACGGACGCAGAGGGGAGGCTGCACAGAGGAGGCGATGCTTGAGCCAGGCCTTAAGAAATGAACAGGAACTGGCGTGTGTTATCGTTGATACACTATTTAAACTTGAGAAGTCTAGAAGCTTAACTAAGTAACTCAGCAGTTCTCCATTCTAGAGTACAGAGGACGTGCCCTTATGTCTCTAGGATGCTGTTCATTGCTTCAATTTGAGAAGTTCAGAAGCTTAAATAAGTGACTCAGCAAGGACCCAGGGTCTCACTTTGTCACCATCCTGAGACTGTGCAAGAGGAGGGCAGGGAAATGGTGTGAGTGCTACACCTGTCCTAGAGGAGTAGCCTGCATACAATGCAAGGGAGGGAAAGAGGCTTGTTCTCTCCTCTCTTTTGCTCTTGCTGCTTTTGCT